>CABHPP010143557.1:2770-52180 GCA_902168425.1 Peromyscus attwateri
CTTTCTTTCTTTCTTTCTTTCTTTCTTTCTTTCTCTCTCTCTCTCTCTCTCCTCACTACAAAAAAAACTTCCAAATATTTAATGCTTTACAGAATGATCAGGATCATTTTTTTTTGTTATTGTACAGAGTCAGTCAGTATCTTATTCAGTAAACATATTGTTAAGGCATTGTTACAAGGGTGGGGGGGGGGCACCAGGAATGTGAAGTAGAACCATCATGAGATGATAAGCTGTTTGTGATCGGTTGCTATGGAGATAAGTGAAGGGTGCACCCACTTTCCCAGACATTTGTGAAGGAGTCATCTCAATTTGCTTGATGCACCTCCCACTCACTCTGTGGTAATTAAAGAAAAACTCTCTATTACATGAGATCCATTGGGCTTTAGTCATTGCTGAGAAGATTCCTAACAATGCACTCTTTAATACATCTCCGAGTAACTCAGAAGATGATGAAAGATGGCACATTCTGGAGAATATTTCTTCATCCTGATCATCATTCCACGACAATAGTTATCGAAACACAAAACATCAGTGAGAAGACAACCTGTTCTTGGCTGTCACTGCTCTCTAGAAGGATTTTTTTTTTCCAGTCGGCTCTTCTTAAGAATGTTTTCTCCTACAGAATCATTGACAATTTAAATGTAGAAAGCTGTCTGGAACCTCTTGGCTTAAAATGACTGACTCTTATTGTGCATTTTTCCAGGCAGAAAGGCAATGGACAATAAATTCACTTAGCGTACTCTTCTTCCTGCTGCATCCTAGGCAAAGTCTCCACCTGGGCGATCTAGAAATAAGATGCCTACAGCTCTCAGCACTATGTTTATGCTTAGGCAAAATAAAGGCAAGTTTCAGGATAAAATAGCAAAGCAAACTGTGAAGTGAACAAAATGAGTGTGGCACTCTGTGTAACTGCTGGGACGATGATGGCGTTGCTGGAATAAGCCATTGGTTTATTCTCAGATTTGTTTGAAAATATTGGCATGTAAGTTTGTGTCAGTACATGATGTACTGGAGTCATCATGCTGTTTTGTGAGAACCGTGCTACAAATCACATTTCTCTAATCAGCTGATCCTACTTATGCTTAACCTGTGTTGGCTTATCTTAATCACTGCTTCTTATTCTCACTCAGTAAAATCAAAAGCTTTATTAAAAACAAGTCCAAGATTAAAGCCCACCATTGAGAGTTATTATTTGTTTGACATTGGTCAAGCTGACCTTTTCAAGCCTTAATTTTTGTAACTGTAAAATGCTCATGTTGGCACCATTAAGTGAAGGGAGATATTGTATGCCTCTGTGTGTATGATTTAGAATGGCCATAATGTACTCAATAAATTTTAGCATTTTATTTCACTATTAAATTTGGAAGGCATAATCATTAGGTGAAAATAAAATTAGGTAAATACATTAAAATACACCCAGTATTTTATTCAGTATTTTATTCAGTTGGTGTTTCATAAGTACATCCTTGACCAAATATTATGATGGTCCTCAGCAAACAAGGATCAATAAAAGAAAGCTCTAAATTTTGAAGATGTTATCATGTTCCTTTAGGTAAATATCTATTTGCATTAGTAAGTATTGGATGGCTGTACAAAAATGATTACAGCAATAAGGAATGATTAAAAACGTTTTTTGTTATTCTTGTTGTTTGTTTGTTTGTTGGGACTATTCATGGAAGATTGTATTGAAGAAGATGCTCTAGTTTCCTTTTTACAATGTTAGAGATTAGGACTGGAGATGCAGCTCAACTGTTGAGTACTTGCCTAGAATCCACCAGTGAAGCATGGCGCAGATAGAGCACACTGGTCTGGCATGCACAAGGTCCTGGATCCATCCTCCCAGAACTGTTAAATAAATTAAATAGAGATGAAAACAAATTGTAGGAAACTGTCAGTTCAAGTAGGAAAGAGAGGTGTCTAGCCAAACAAATGAGCAGCATACACACCAAAGTTGTGTGAATGTGCACCACAGTGAGCATTGTTTGAGGGACCATAATGATCTGATGACTTCAGCTTTCCTGAGGATGAATCCCATTGTTGTTATTACCAAAGTGATGTCAAGTACAGAATTCCTTGAGTTTTGATGCCACTATCCATCAGTACCATGGCTACCGACTGTCAAGCATTGCTTTTTTTGTTACCAACACTGCATTTGAGGATATGTTCTTCCTATAGTGTACCCCCTGCTATATTATATGATTTCATCAGCTGTCTTCTAAAGATTCTACACTCCATTCTCCTTAAACACACACATATAAAAACAGCATACACAAAAGTCCTCATAATCCCAATTCTCTGCTGAATATAAATTCAAATATTTCAATATTTAATTTCTAGATCTATAATCATCCTTGATAAATTTGCTGTCACTTTACTCATTTTCACTATTCCAAACAAGTTGTCATTGGCTTGGTATATTGATTGCATGCACACAGAATATCAGAGGTGGTCAAAAGTAGGGAACCCGGAGCCCGAATACCTGTGTTTGTCTTGTGAATTAACCACCATGTAACTTCATGAGTTCAGATAATCATTATATCCCTAATTTCCTTATCTGCAAAATGGTAATGGTGCCTCTCTCATGAGGATTAAAGGAGCCTAGAATAGGTGAGTTAATATAGGCAAATTATTTAAAAAGTGGATGGCTCGTGATCAGCATACAGTTTTAGCTAATATTACTATTCCCTGCTCACAATATAATGCCCTACTTTATATTATAATTTCAAATGATTTTCAAATGAATCGTGATGATTTTTAAATGATGCATGAATACCTACTTGTTCCAAAAGAGGCAAGCAACAGCTAGCTAAGCACATAAGTATGACTGTTCTCGCCTTAATTCCCAACCCTCAGAGGGAACTTCTGGTAGCAGCTTTAAGGGCAGCATTCTGGTTCTTTATTTAGACATTTATTTCATTGGACATGAATTAGATGTTTCTTCATGAATTATTATAGAATTTAATTTATTTTTTTTACTTCATATGTTTTCAGATAACTTTTCATGATAATACATATTAAATTTATTCACCTAAGTAGACAATGTTCAAGGCCATTTTCTGTTTTCTAGTGATACATTAGGGAAAAGAAAAAGTCTATGTTGAATTGAAGCTCACAAGCTTGTTGATGTATATCTTATTCCTGTCTAATAACTGAAGTGTACTTCAGGACATACATGAATATAAACTAAGCTGTTATACCAGTCCCCTGTTGAAAACTGAAGGTAGATTTTTTTTAGTTCTTTGCTAATATAATATTAATGACAACCTTTCTATTCATGTTCCTACGGGTTTTTAATTTTTAAGAGAGATTCCAAGAAGTAGAATTATGGACTTAAAGTTTTTTTTATAGACACTGCTAAATTTGCCAATTTACATTCTTATTCAGAACCCCTGATGATGACTATTCCCTGTAATATGCAAGTGGATACATGGATACCAGAGAAAAGGATGGGTTAAGGTGGGTAACCAAAACTAAAATTATAAAAAACTAAGTTGTAAATTAATTTTTAAAAAATATTTTAAAGAAAGAACTTGAATTTAAGTACCCTTCATGGGTTACAATGTCGCTCAGAAGATGCAAGCTATTAAATGAAAATTCAATGCCAAGTGTAAGTTACGTCTTTATGATTGTTTGGTGAGGGAATCCCAAGAGTTCCCACAACAACACAAGCTATTGGCATTCTTTCATTGCCCACCAGAACTAGATGGTAAGACTCTGAAAACACAATGGACTGACTATAGAACATAGAGAAACCAACCTGAGACTGTCCTGAAGATTTCCTGCTGGACGCTTTTCATAGTACTGGAGTGAGTGTAGGCTACAAGGGAAGAAACACCATCATGGTAAAACCTGAATGCTATAAGACTGATTTTCCAGGTGGTGGCGCATGCCTTTAATCCCAGCACACTCGGGAGGCAGAGGCAGACAGATCTCTGAGTTCAAGGCCAGCCTGGTCTCCAAAGTGAGTTCCAGGAAAGGCGCAAAGCTACACAGAGAAACCCTGTCTCGAAAAAAAACAAAACAAAACAAAACAACAACAACAACAAAAGACTGATTTTCCAGGCTGAGTGTGCCCACTGGTACAATAGCAGCATGACCGTTATGAGGTAACCAACCGCTTTCTGGTTTTATATGAGACCTACTCCACAAGAAAGAGCTCACATCTACTACTGTAAACCTGGTCAAAGGTCAATAGTTTGGTAGATCATATAACTTGCCATTGTTATTTCTTCTACCTAGAAATGTTGTCAAACTACCTTCTAAATATTTATATTTATTTCAATAGATCTGTGCTGCTTTAAACCTTGGCCGATAAGTTCTCTTTACATGGGACAGTAGTCAATTCAGAGACTCATAACTGGTCAAAGAGAGAATGAGGATTTGTTGAGTGCTCAGCTCTAAATGAGATTCTATATTAATGCCCTCTCCCACGTAGGTACACGAAAGATAAACAATAAAATGAAAACACTGGTACACTAACTGATAAAGTACTTATCCTATTAATTTGACCAAGTCACTCATTTGAGCATAAGATAATTCATCATTCACTTATTTTTCAGTCTATATTTGTTGAGTATTTATTAAACAGGATGGAGTCTCTAAAATATAGAAACAAACAAAAGACATTTGTGGCCCTGTTGCTATCAAACCCAGAGACAAATAGGGAGATCTATATTAATCAATGAATTACTAAATTGGAACTGTGAAAGTTTCCATTGGTGAATGACCTTAAATGTTTATTAGTGGAGGAAGCAGGGGTCAGGGCCAAGCAAGATCTCATCTGTTACTGCAGAAATGACTCAACTCAAGAGACACACCAACTGCAGTGTAAAGACTCAGTTCCCCTTAGACAAGTGAACTCTAAGTTTGACAAAGACACATGAGACTCAGCTAAGATAAGCTTAGCAGTGAGAATAAAACTGGGCTCAAAAAAAATAATGAGAAAAGAAAAAGTGCCGATCAATTAAAAAGAAGCCCAATTCACAGTAACCAAAGCAATAAAAAGTATAAGGTAACGTAAGCCAATGAGCAGACAAGCACAAATCAGATAGTTAGACTCTTTTTGGCCTTGCTTAGTTCTTAAAATAACAAGAAGTTACAAAAAGTTTTAAACAGAGGTGAGACAAGATCTAGTTTTCATGATCATATTACTTAAATAAGAAAGAGGATAGCCGGGCGTTGGTGGCGCACGCCTTTAATCCCAGCACTCGGGAGGCAGAGGCAGGCGGATCTCTGTGAGTTCGAGGCCAGCCTAGGCTACCAAGTGAGCTCCAGGAAAGGCGCAAAGCTACACAGAGAAACCCTGTCTCGGAAAAAAAAAAAAAAAAAGAAAGAGGATGCTATTTAAGACATTATTGCAGGATTCCATGAAAACACTGCCATGCTGGTGCTAGGAGATATAGAGAATTGTAAACATTTATAAATAACATGAGTCATTCTAAAAGAAATTATTGACTAAGTGGATAGGAACAATGAGGAGTGAGGAGACTCTCATTGACTTTAAGGGTTTGTGTTATAGAACTTACTGATTGTAACACCAATGCATGGAGTAAGGAAATACAAACAGACCAGGTCTACAGAATGACTGCGAGTTCAGCTGAGTGTGTTTTATATGAAGATGAAACATCTGACTGGCTCTGTGTATGACAAAATCCTATTGGAAAGTATTAAAGAAGGGCAGGCTCATGGGAAGATGATGAATTCAATTGTGAAGAAGTGAAAGAGAAGATAAAACAACCACATGTACATATGAATGATCTAACTAGATATATGAGTCTGGAGTTCATAGGAAATGGCTGGAGAAGGAAAGAAATCTGAGAATCATTATCATATAGGTATACTTGAATCCATATGTATAGATGGAATCTTAGGGCAAACTGTGGTGGGAAAGGAGTGCAGAGGAAGAGCTGAAAGTCACAGAAAAGTCAACTAAAGGGAGAAGTACTAATCAAGGTGAAAGCAATCAAAGTGATACAGCATCAGGAAGTTGACCAGTTTCTTGTATGGCAACAAACTCTATTCCTAATATATTCCTTAAATATAGCTAAAGGCTGACTATAAGAACAAAAAGGTCTGTTGTTTTGATTACATGACTAGGGGTTCACTGACTTCACCATCTGTGATGATTCCTTGTCTCATAACAGCCATCTACTTTAAAGTCACCTGATGTCCATGCCCAAACAATGCTTCCAAAACAACGTCTATTTCCAGTTTATGTATTTAACTGTTTCTTAATGAAAGCATTCTAAGATGTTAATTCATGAGTCTCTTGTTTCCTAACGGAGTCACCAAGAAACATGGGACAACTTACTTGTCTCCACAGTCATTAGACTCTGAACAAATTTGAACTCTGAATTAACCCAACTATGTATTTTCTTTGTTAAGCAGACTCAGCTGAAAAGGACTGCACAAAACAATAAAGCAAAGCAGGCTACGTCCACAAAATATACACAACCTTCTCTCTTTCCTCAACAATGCCTGTTACGTTTATTTCCTTTCTCTAGACACACCACTTCTTATTCTTTAACATAGCACATGGCAGGAATACCATGGGGATTCCTCTTTAACCCTTCTACATTGTCCTAAAGTCATCACTGGCCAATGGAATTTTATTCTTAAAAGATTATTATTTTTGGCTCCCCCTTCATTTCTACCAGACAATTGCCACCCACTCGATTTCTTGTTTAAAATGCTATATCTAAATGCAGTACTTCTCTTTCCATGTTGTCATTTCTCATTCATATATAACATAAAGCAATACCCACCACTGTAATTAAAGATTCCTTCTGTTTTGGTAGAGGCGGACTAGTCCAAATTTTCCAATTTTCAAACCATACCATTCATTCTGCTAACCAAGAATACTTACTGCTAAGTACTCACAGTTTACTGTCTCCCCAAGAATTGCCATAAATAGTAAATAAACACATTCTCACATCTTCTAGATAGAAAAGTGGAAGGATTGGGCCCAGAGCTTCAGGATAAGGGTCTCTGAGCACAATAAAAACTTGGATTTCAACTTTAGCTGCTCTGTCAATGTCAAGGACTAGACTGAGAAGAACTTGACTTTTTAAAGAAGGGAACATCTGGATCAGCATGTTCAAGAGTTTAACACTTAGAACTCTGAACCAAGTGTGCCTTCAGAAATTGTAGCTGGAAGTTTTTCTGTGTCCCTCCTTGTCCCGCAGCCTCTGGGACCCAATTAAACACACAGAGGATTATATTACTTACAAAGTTTGTGGTCTATGGCAGGCCTCTTGCTAGATAGCTCTTATATCTTAAATTAACCCATTTCTATTAATCTATGTTTTGCCAAGTGTTCCTTGGCTTTACCAGTCTTTTGGCATGTTGCTTCTCCTTCCGTGGTGACTGGTGTCTCTTCTCTATCTCTCCTTTCTCCTTTCCCTATTGCTCTTGGATCTTCCTGCCTGGCTCCATTCTGCCCTGCCATAGGCCAATTCAGCTTTATTTATCAACCAATCAGAGCAACACATATTCACAGCATACAGAAAAATACCCCACAGCAAGAAATGACTTCTTTCCCCTGTCACTCTAACCATCGTTAACCATCATGATATGCTATAAGCTTCTTTTTGACCTGCAAGACAATGAGCATCATCTAACTGATCATCAGACTATTAGATAAGGTGGTAGCTAATACACAGCTACTAAGTGAAGAAAAACACTAGTTAAGAGCTGTTTGAAAAAGCCAGGACAGGAAGCCCAGCATCCACAGAAGATATTTCAGAATACATGGTTAAACAAGACACATATATCAAAATAGAAGTGTTCGCTCTTGATTTAAAATACAATGCCTTTTTAAGACCCCTGGGAGAAAGTGTCAAACTCTGATAGAATGTTGCTAGAAAACATGGAGAAGGTAATGTGCCATGGAAAATGAAGTAAGTACTGGTGTGAAAAATGCTGGAGAAAGGGGTCAAAAGGCTCAGGGGAGTGGACATGATAAAACTGTTTGATACAGAAGTATGGAAATGCTTCCTACCAGTTAGGTTGCATAGGAGCTCCCAGGGATATTTTATTTACCAAACAAATAAGGAATACTTCAGGATCTCAATGTAAATGCCCTCTTCAGTCAAGGACTGATCATAGAAAATACTACTGCAGAGCAGAACTTCCTGATGGTAAAGAACCTCATACAATCCAAAACAGTAAAATTAAGGCAAGGATTCGGTGCCTGAGGACCATGGCAAGAATGGCATAGGTTTCTTAATGAACAGCAAGAGGAAAAGATGAAGTCCAAACTATTGTTTGTGAACACAATGAAAAAGAACCACCAGGATGAGTATGCTTAGCCTATATTGCCACAGAAGACAAGAGTGGATGAACCAGAAGCTGAGAGATGCTTCCTCAAAAGAACATCATGATTCCTTTCCTAGTTCTCAGGCTCACAGGCTTTCAGACCTGGTAAGCCTCTCATGAACAAGTTGGTACCTAGGCACAAGGTACTTACCTTTGAAATGTTTATGGTGACAACTCACTAAGGAACCACTGGGGAACCTCTGTTGCCTATTATTCAGTCATCATATGCCCCACAAGTGGGAAGACACAGATATTTTAAGACTGAACACATGGTGACATCTAGCCCATCATGGGGCCTGGTTACCTCAAACATTCCCTCTGTTAGCATACAGTCACATGGAAGCCAGATGTGTCAGTTATGTTTCTGTTGCTGCAAAAAATGACCATGAACAAGAGTAAGTTAAGGAAGGAAGAGTTTATTTTGAATTATAGTTCTGGAGGGTTAAATACCAATAGTGGTTCAGAAGACAGGACAGCTGTAGGCAGGAACAGGAAACTGGCTGATCACATTTCATTCACACAAAGGAAACAGAGAAAGAGAGAGAGCAGGGAGTGGGTCAAGGCTACAAACTCTCGAATCCCACCTCCAGGTACATACTTCCTCCAGGAACACCTCCTGAATTTCTTAATCTCTCCAAACTGTGTCAACAACTAGGAACCAAGCATTCAAACACATTAAATTTCATTACTGATTTTTTGAGAAACCACCATATTCATTTCCAAAGTGGCTGTACAAGCCTGCACTCCCACCAGCAAAATCCTTACTCTACTTCATCTCCAGCATGAGTTGTCACTTGTGTTTTTGATCTTAGTCTTTCTGACAGGTGTAAGATGGAATCTCAGAGTCATTTTGATTTGCATTTCCCTTATGGCCAAGGATGTTAAATATTTCTTTAAGTGTTTCTCTGGTGTTTGATACTCTTTTGTTGAGAATTCTCTGTTTAGGTCTATACTCCAATGGATTATTTGTTTTTTTGATGTATAGTTTCTGGAGTTCTTTATATATTTTGGAGATCAGCCCTCTGTCAGATGTGGAGTTGGTGAAAACCCAGCAATACCACTCTTGGGCACATACACAAGAACACGTAATCATATCACAAGGAGGCTTGCTCAGCTATGTTCATAGCAGCTTTATTTGTAATAGCCAGAACCTAGAAACAACTTAGATGCCCTTCAACCTAGAAATTGATAAGGAAAATGTGGTACATTTACACAGTGTAGTATTACTCAGCTGTTAAAAACAATGACTTCGGGAAATTTGAAGGCAAATAGAAGTAGAAAAAAATCATCTTGAGTGAGGTAATCCAGAGCCAGAAAGATGAACATGGTATGTACTCACTCATACATAAGTGCATATTAGTTGTATAGTAAAGGATAACCATGCTACAATCCACAAACCCATAGAGGCTAGGTAACAAGAAGGGCCCAAGGTGTGTGTGGGGGAGACAAATCTCCCTGGGAAGGGCAAATAGAAGAGATCTTCTGGGTGGACTGGGAGCAGGTGGGGATGGGAACTTGAGGGATTGGGTAGATGGAGGAAGAGAATGCTGAAAAAGATTACTGGAAATGGGGAACTTTTCAGGGTCAGGTAGAAACAATGATGCATGGGAAACTCCCACAAATCTACAAGGATGATCCCAGCTAAAACTCCTAGCAATGGTGGATACATACATATCCTGAACTGGCCATCTACTGTGTTTAGATTGGTGACTACTCCAGTTGTCATCATCGAGCCTTCATCCAGTAACTGATAGAAACAGATGCAGAGACCCATGGCCAAACATTAGACTAAGATAGAGAAATCCTTCTGAAGAGAGGGAAGAAGAATTGTAGGAGCCAGAGAGGTCAAGGACATCCCAAGAAAACCCACAGAAACAACTAACCTGGCCTCATAGGAGCTCACAGAATCTGAACCAACAACCAGGAATCCTGAATGAGCCCTACCTAAGCTCTCTACATATATGTGACAGTTATGTAGCTTGGTCAGTTTGTGGGACTCCTAACAATGGGAGCAGGAGCTATCTCTAATGTTTTGGCTGGCTCTTGGGCACCTATTCCTCATACTGGGTCACTTTGCCCAGCCTAATACATGAGGAGGTGCTTAGTGTTAATGAAACTTGATATGCCATGCTTTGCTAATACCCATAGGAGACCTGCCCTTTCTGAACAGAAAGAGAGAAGGGGTGGATTGGGAGGTTGGTGTAGGGGATTGAAAGAGAGGAGAGCGGGGAAATTGCAGTTGGGATATAAAATAAAAGACATTTCAATTCTGCTCAGTCCAGCAGAGAATAAGTCCATTTTGTCTACAGACAAATCTATCAGTCAGTTTCCAAATATTTAATATGATGGTGAAAGTGACACATTTGGTCATAGGAAGAACATGGATTCCTTGTCTTGGGGGCATAAGGAGGACCAAGGATAATACCCACCTCCACCCAAGTTGAAATGCATGTTCCAAATAGTTTGTATTCTGGGAAAATGTGGGTTGATGTGACCTTTAAGACCCAAAGGATTCATATCATCATTGGAGTCATCACACTAATCCTGCAGCATCAATGTTTTGAATCCTGGAGAAAGAGTGGATTACCACAAAGTCAATCAAGTAATGGCTTTAGTAGCAATTGGTGGACCAAAATCTTTGCAAAAACAGTTAAGAAGCCTTAATAGTATAGTATGTTTTGTGTTTGCATTGATGGAGAGCTAAAATTCCAAGTGAGTGAGTGTGTGTGTGTGTGTGTGTGTGTGTGTGTGTGTGTTTCTGTGTCTGTGTTTGTTTATGTTTGTAGTCTAACTCATCTTTTTTCAAAGCAGTTTTAAGGGATCTATTCCAACTGCCCACAGATTATCACTCTGGTTCATTTTATTAATAATGCCTATTACCTGGGCCTGGGACAACTAAGCAAGAATCTGCAAGAACATTGAGGACCTTGGAAAGACTGATGCTCCTTCCATACAACCTTGTAATAAACAGTATCCAGTAAGGGGCCCAGAGAAAACTTAAGAGGATTTCATGAGCTGAAGCAGAGTGGGTTATCTTGCATTGCTCATCACTAATTAAGAAGGAAATGCAGTCCTTGGTCAATGCCTTGGTGTGAGGCAGCATTTTCCACATTTAGGGTTAATAATGTGAGAGAGTGTGCCACTTATCATCTACCTTCTGCTCTTCCTCATGACATGTAAGACACTCAGCACAGTTATTTGAATACCTAGTCCTCTTCCCCAGCTCTACCCACTTATAATGATCTTTTTGCTTTTTCCAAGCTAATTTTCGATCTTTATTATGTAGGTATCAAATAGTATCAAATAGTGTCATTACTCATCAGGCTTTACTGACATTTTTTCTCCAATCATACATGCATACAGAGAGAGAGAGAGAGAGAGAGAGAGAGAGAGAGAGAGAGAGGAGCAGATAGACAGACAGACAGACAGACAGACAGAGAGAGCAGTGCATTCCTTTCTGGCTTTGTTATAGTAACAAATTCTATTATTTATCTGTAATGTCACAGTACATGTTGATTTGTCTGTGTTCTGCAGTAGACCAAGAACTATTTGATGTGAAGATTGCCCTCATATAGCATCATATCCATGCTTTATAAATAGCACACATAATCCATGGTAGTTACTCATCAATATTTATAGTTGTATTGATGAATAATTGGGGAATGTCACAGTGACTGCACATGCACTACATGGACTAAAACCTAAGCAGCACATTTAAATTATCTGAGTACTTTAGATAAAGTTTAATTTTATTTAGATTTTACAGCAGCTAATTAAAACTCCGAAACAGGCCTCTCTGTAGCCAAACAACTCCTCTGCCACATATTCTGTTTGTCTTTAGTCCACTTATAAGATCCTTCTCTATTCTCTCTTTTGTAAAATACAGGGCATAGCAGCATTTTCTTCATGAGGATTTTATTTGGATTAAATGAAATAAGGCATGTGGACTTTGATAAAAGTTCAAATGAGTCAAAATTTATTTTCAAAAATAGAGTGATAGTATTAAACAAGTATCTACTGGATTCTTACGGAACAATTACAAATTAAATATTAGACACTAGTCACACACACAGATGCTCTCTTTTCAAATGTAAGTCATCGTGCACATACAGAACATGGCTTAGAACCCATGCCCAGGTCCGCAGTGTTTCATCTCTTCCTTGGGCTTCCTTGCACACCCATCTTTTATCATCTCTTTCAGCTTTTGAACTGTACTGCTTGATCTCTCCATTCTTGATCTATACAGAAGAATATATTTTTAATAATTCACCCCAAGAATCAGACTCTGCCTATCACACAGCCTCTTTCTGATGCCACCAACATAAAGCCTCTGGGTTTCGTTTTATCATAAATATTTCAATAAATCCATAGGTACCTTTGGAGAATTATTTTTTGAAAAAGGACATCCTTAGATGTGTTTTTTAAAACCCCTTTAGTATTTTCAAAATTTAATAATTGGAACAAAGTGGACCTTTTAATTTGTGAATGTGAATATTTGTGTCTTACACAAGTACTTTTTTTTCAGATTTTGCTTAACATGATTATTTCAAAAAGTAGGCCTATAGTTTTTGAAGCTTTATCTCTTAAGAAGCGAAATCCAAATTCAAAAGGTATGAAGGAAATAACCTCACATAACTGATCTTTTGCTGGTTTGAAAATAATTCTACTTAGCCAAGCATAAGCTTCTGTCTACAGAAGCTGAAAAAACAAAAAGAAAGTGCTTTTTAACTTAAATTAAGACTGCAAAGGTTAAAACTTGCAAATTTACCTAACTTTCTCATACCCTTTGTGTTGCATGGCTCACTTCCTGCTTCCATCAAAAGGAAGGTCACACCGAGTATAATTACGGCACTAGAAGTCATTGCATTTCAGACATATTTACTCATCTCCAAATGCGTGTGCCAAGACGGCCCTCTGCTAGACACCCCCGAGGTATAAGTTGGAATGTGTTTGATCTCTCCACCTCACAAGTTAGGCTCTAATTGGAAAGGCATACAGCCACACTTCTGAGGAAAATAAATGGAGAACTCGAGTAAGGAATAAATAGTCAATGGAGTGGGAATGATTTGGTGAGAAAATTGGCCTTGGGTCTGGATCTTGGTGGGAATATCTTTCTTCTACCAGCTGGAAATGACAGTACAGGGCAAGATCAGAATCAAAGCGAGCTCAGCCTGCAATGGAAGGCTGGCTGTCCAAAAAGGAACAAACTTCATAATGCTCATATGATGGGATGAAAACATCCTGGATTGGCTGGTGTCCTTGATTTTGAGTACTTCCATATGGTACCCAGAATTTTTAAATTTATTTTGAAAGCATAGACAGGGCATCAAAGGTTGTGAGTTCTGTGCTGGAGAAGGGAGGGAATAGCAGCCCGAGGAAGGGTGGAGAGGAGTGGCTACAGTTGTGGCTATAGAAAGTTAGTCGAGATGCCAAATGATGGGCACCGTCATCCTCCTTTTCAGGACAGTTGGCAGACAATGACTTCCTGGATTACTGCCTTGTTTTCTTGTTCATATCCTCCTCTTCATGTTTTATAGCCTCTTAGCTGATATTTGTTAAATACCCGTGGGAAGTTTTTGGTTTTATAAAACATACCTGTAATGATACCTCTAATTCTCTCACGTGATAATGCTTTTAGCATTCCGTTTTAAGCATAGGGATAAGGCAACACTGGTAGGTAAATCTAATTTTGATGAAGAGCATAGAGAAGGGAAACACAGAATAAGAGTTTTGGAAGAGAATACATTTTGAGCTGGGCATTTAGTCACTGGGAAAAACCTAAAGCAAACTAGTATGCTTGAAGCTAAAACTCTTAAGAGAGGCTATCATTGATGAAGAGGGCAGTGCAAGGATGTGAGTGGAGGCATCCCGATAGGCTTTTCCATCAATTTCATAGAGTTCAAGAATGGTGCAATTTATAGAGACATAAAGTGATATGGAAAGGAGGTCCTTGGAGTATATTGACAAACTCAGCTCTTCCTTCTTGCTTCTAATTCTCAGATAGAATGTACAAAGAATGCAGCACTCTGAGACAAGGAGGAAATGCCCAAAGCAACCTATACTATGCCTTTATTTCCTGGGATTTGCTCACTGTGGGATGATTGAAAAAGAGTGAACCAAGAAGCATCTAGTATTTAAAATCCATAATTGGGTGTCTTGAAGTTTTCTTTATTTGGGGTGCAATGGAAGACATGTGCAGACAGGACTCCATGCTCCCTGCAGCAGCATAAGAAAATTCTGTCCATCCATGCTCTCTGTCAGTGAGTAATACATTTTCTTTCCTTGACCATTTCAAGTATGCTGCTTTACCAAACTAAAACCAAAAATATTTGCAATTGGAGGAGGCTTGAATTTACTCTATCATTTTCCATGCATACCAATCCAAGTCCTGAAAGGAAACATATGAGCCATTCAGATTCTATAACTAATGAATAGCCTAAGGAAATGGCCTCTTATGAAAGACAGGATACAGGAAAGTACATGGCATATGCTAGTGCTCTAGACCTGGGACAGGAGATGCTCTTACCATGTGTACCCATCTACTGAAGGCGCCCAAAACGGGCAAGGACAGGAAGTGTTGTGAGGGTAGGATGGTCTGACCAAAGTTGGTATCCATGAAGGGATGCAGCCAGCTCTGAGCATAGATTCAATATGGAAGCTAAGTGAACTCACTCTGCTCTCCTTTTACCTTACTGCTGCTCTATTGGTTTAACAGAGTAGGAATCCAGATGGCAGGAAAGCCCATTGAGTTAGGCCACACAGTTACTTTCAGTGACACAGAGCACGGTGAATCACGTATTTCAGGGGAAACAGAAAATATACAGAGCAGTAGGGGAAATCATGGTACCTAATAAATCCAAGTCCTTATAAAGCAAATGAAACTAAATGGCATATGCTTATCCCTTAATTGTGACTACAATTATGCTTCTCTCATGATAAGTTTTCATATGCCAACTTAGCTCTCAAAAATATCTTCTTTTACATACATTGTGTGAAAAACTCCAACTGAAACAGCAACTGAAAAACAACATTTAAATTTCTGTATTATATGTGTGTTTTTCTTATCCCAAAGACAGTTAAGTAGATAATCTTTGTATTTGTTAGTGTTGATTGTCCAGCAAACTGTTACGTGAATTTTAGTCACTGTCATTTGCCCTTGTCTCTGCTGTTCTGCCTCATGGAAGACTCCATTTCAATAAATAAACAATCAATCAATAAATAAAGCAACAGTTTCCAAAAATTGCCTAGCCCAAACATAAAAATCTTCGAATCATTATTCACAACCTGATATTCCATAAGATATCTTATGAAATTCGAAACTAGTTCTTCAAATTTCTACAAGAAGAAAAATTAATATCTTAAGCTTTTATGCTAAGATTACAAAAAATAATAAAATAAATGTCTGTTCTATACTGGGAGCCTAATTGAGACAACTTATCAGTCACAATTCACAGGGTCAAATCAACAGAGTGTAGGCCTGAGGAAGACCAAAATTCACTCAAAACTGCAGGGACATAAAGGACAGAGGGGGATGGGCTTGACTAAAATCAAAGAGGCTGTAACCCTACAGCACTGTCTCAGAACTTTCATTATGAAATATTCAAACCAAGCAACAGAACAGAATTAGTTTAAGATGACTTTTTTCTATATTCATTTCAGAAATCTTTAACAGATTATATAGAAATACATATACACATTACTGTATGTAAACATACATGTATTTATTTATTCCATGGGATAATGAACAATAATCAATATATTAAGTCGGTCTGTTGGGAGACTATTTACCCCATAGTAACATTTGAGACATGGTAGGCAGAGTTCAATTTCTGTTGTTAAATCCTGTTTTCATCCCCCTTGTTCCTAGTGGCTTTGATGTTCCTGCAATCTGACAGGGAACATGGTTTCACTCAGGGAAAGGAATCAATTTCTCAATGTAAATTGTGATTTGCACACTTCTCTTTTTCACCTATTTTTGAATTGATTTGATTCCAGAAGGACTAGGAAATGTGCAAAACAGTGTTTTGCTTGATTTAATAAACACATGGAAAATGGCTTATTGGATAAGCCACAAAACAGAAGCCAACAATGCAGAAAGAATATATTCCCCTGCTTTTCCTCCATGCTCTTTCTACTCCAAACCTACTCTTAAATTAATGCACAAAGAAATTTCTAGGCCAAAGTGAAGCTAACATTTCCATAAAAGGAATCCATGTACCTTATCATGCTCTGTTTTTGAGAAGCCTTTTACTTTGGTTCCAATGTCTAGCTTATTGAACTAGGACGATATTGTTCAAATGATACAACTCAGATGCAAACCATTTCCAAAAACAGGAGTATGAAAACGAAGTAGTTTGTTTCTTACAGCTCCATCAAGGAGCGAAACAGAAATGTTCACACTTTTAATAGTCATTCTAGACAAGACACTGTACAAATATCCAACAAAGAGTAAATATTCAATAATTCATGTTGGTTTATTAAAGAAATCATTAAAGGCAATGGAGTGAGTTTTTAATCCCATACTTTGTTTTGGGTGTGCTGTTATTAAATGCTTCACTAAACTCTCGTACTTCTGGGCAATCAATATGTTCAGTTCACGACAAAAGATTATGGAATTTTATGGCTGTTTGAACTTTCTTGAATAACTTTGTGCTCATCAAGATGAGAACATTGATGAATTCTCTCAGATAACTGTCTGATAATCACCCTGTTTTCTGTCTTGGCACAATAATTTAGGTTATGGATTCTGACTCACCACAGCTCTTGAAAACACCTTCTGAAGGAGGACAGCATCTTATGCAGCAGATTATAATGGGGGGGGGGGTAAAACTCTAAGGGGACCAGCAAACTCACTGTACGCATAATCCTCTGTTATGCTAAACTCTGTAAATCAAAAGCAACTAAACCAATGGCTCCTAACAGGTCAGCACCACCACACCCTAGTAAAAACCAACAGGAGTCTCCATATTCCATCCAGCTTTTCCTTTCTTCACAAATTTCAAGCCAGGGTATGGTGTTGGCAGTTCCACCCATGTGAAAGTTCTTACCAGTTCTTTTTCCTGTGGCGCATGATTTCTAAAACATTTCTTGACTCAGAACATAAAGCAACAACAGTTATAAGAAAAGTTGCCTTAAGATATAAAGAAGGCAGGTGTGTAGCATGAGTCTTAAAAGTTCTTATTAATAAAATCAAACCCGAGGCCAGTTATTGGGGTGAATACTGGAAGGTCAGAGAGGTAGAACAAGCCACAGCTAACCTCACCTGGCAAACTTCGCAGCTGATCTTCTTTCCTCAGACTAGAAGCCTCTGTGTCCTCATATCTGAATGGCTCTCAGCTGAACTGTGCTTCTCGAAAGCCTGAAAGCTTAACCAGCCACATGCTTAACCAGGCCAAATGCTTCTCCAGGCCAAAATGCCTTGAGTTTCTGGTCCTCACGCCTTATATACCTTTCTGCTTTCTACCACCACTCCCTGGGATTGAAGGCTTGCTTTCTGGGATTAAAGGCATGAGTCACCATGCTTGGGTGTATCCTTGAACACATGGATTTCTGCCTCTGGAATGCTAGGATTAAAGGCGTGTGCTACCACTGCCTAACCTCTGTTTAATATTGTGGCTGTTCCACACAGTTTATTAAGTTACACAATAAACTGTTTATTAAGGTACACAATATTTTGGGGAACACAATACCACCACACAGGTGAGATGCCTCAGTAGGTAAAGGTGGTTGCTACCAAGCCTGGCAACCTGTATTCAATCCCTGGGACCTACATGATAGACAGAAGAACCACAAATCCCCTTTTGTAAGAGGATACTTTTTGAGATTAATACTTTATTTTTATTTTATTTTCCATTCTGGCAGCAGTTCCCCCCCCTCCTCTCTTCCTAGTCCCTCCCCCAAAACCCCCTCTGTTCCCACCCCCTAATCTACTCCTCCTCCTTTCTGTTCTGGAAAAGGGCAAGCCTCCATGAATATCGACAAAACATGGTGTATCATGTTGCCTTAAGACTAAGTACCTCCCCATATATTAAGGCTGGGCAAGGCGACCCGCCATGAGGAATAGGGTGCCAAAACCTAGCAAAGGAGTCAGAGACAGCTCCTGCTCCCACTGTTAGGAGTCTCACAAGAAGACCAAGCTGTGCAACTGTAACATATATGCAGAGTGCCTGGGTCAATCCCACGTAGGATCTTTGGTTTTTAGTTCAGTCTCTGTGAGCCCCTATAAGCCCAAGTAGTCGATTCTGTGAGTCTTCTTGCTGTGTCTTTGACCCCTCTGGTTCCCACAATCCTTTCTCCCTGCCTTCTGCAGGATTCTCCAAGCTAACATTCTCCGCCTAATGTTTGGCTGTGGGTGTCTGCATCTATTTCTACCACTTGCTAAATGAAGCCTCTCTGGTGACTATTGGGCTAGGCACCAATCTATGAGTGTAGCAGAATATCATTAGGCATCATTTCATTGACTTTCTTCCCTCTAGTCATTTTTGGTTCTATCCTAGTTCTCTGAGTCATCCAGTGGGTTCTGGTGCTCCAGGCAGTGTCAAGGGTGGGCTTATATAAGAGGATACTTTTAAATAATGAAATATTTGAATATAAAGTTCTTGACTTAATTTGTTTCCATTGGCCTGGGACACATAATGAACAGACTTTCCTTTCTTCTTATCCATTAATTAATTTATTAATTAATTGTCATTCCAGGATGACCATGTTTGTAGACAGTGTTGGTGGTTTGTCATTTATATGCAGACTGTTTCCTGTCTACTTTCCTCATTTTAGCTTCAAAGTTGAACAGCTGTGACATAAAGGGAGCTGATAACAAGCACGCATGTCCAATCACTTTAAAAGATGGGCATGGAAAATCTCATTTCTTCATGATCCTATGACTTTATCAAGTTACATTGCAGTTCTAAGGTTTGTTTGCCTCACTTATAAAATATAAATTAGTATGTTATTGTAAGGATTTCAAATGCAATAGATAAATATGTAAGGTATTCAAGAGAATTCATAAAATTCAGCAAAAAAGCAAAATAATGCATAGGGATTATAAAATAAAGACTGTAAAACAAATTTTAATATTAGGGACAACAGTCATAAATCACTAAATAAAAACAGAAAATCTTCAAAAAATCTTTTTAGAAATAACAAAGTTTCAACCTCTTTATTGAATAAGATTATTCATCTTTTTTTGGTTCTTGTTAGACAACCAGAAATCCTCATAGTAAGTCACAGGGTGTAGTGGAGGATCTCTCTAAATCATCCAGAACAAACTTCTAGGAAAACACACTCACTGAGGAGCACCATCAGGTTAGGTTGGCAGTAGCAGGAGATAATTGATCCAGAGGCCTGACAGGATGGTGGAGAGCCTGCTGTGGTGAGCCATAGTGAGTCCTGAAGGAGCCTGGCATAGCCAGATTTTCCACGAGAGAGACAGAGGAGCAAACAGCAAACAATCTTAAAAATATGCAGCATTTTTCATTAAAATTAAGGGAGATCTCAGAGTCTCTGAATGAAGTACAGGCTTCATAACTGGACCTTTCCTTATCTGGTCACTCTACCTGAAATAATGAAGCTTTTATTTATGAACTAGCCCTCTGAGTATATCCTGTGCCCTTCAGAGCTCATCTCAGGCGTACTTTGCAGTTTATTAGAGTTGGCACACAAAGCAGATGCTACTTAACACTCTAGAAACATAATCTGTCTTCAGATTCAAAATGAAGAGAGTATTGGATCTAAGTCAGATAGCCAGATTTGATGTTCTGGGCCCAGCACTGACAATTGCTATATATAACCTTGGGCAGATCTCTGGTCTAGCTTCTCCAATCTGACTTTCCTTAACCAGAAATTATTAATTCTATATCTCCTCTGCCTATCTCATAAGGTTATGAAGATGAAATAATGGAAGTTAGTTTGGAAAGAAATTGATAAATATTGAGTCCTTTTATAAAGATAACATTTTGTTGATACTCATCTCAAATACAAAATTCTTCACTTAAGAAGAATATCTTATTTATAGTATTTCATTCTTTCTTATCTCTGAGTACGTTCATGTTTGAGCTATTTTTCAAGGGCCACCATTGCTGTAGAACAAGTTTTTTGTACACTGTGAATATTTGTTGTTCTCATTGGTCTAATAAAGGGCTGAATGACCAATAGCTGGGCAGGTAGAGGTTAGGCAGGACTTGTGGACAAAAAGAGAGTGTGGCAAAAAAGGAGGGCAGAGTCACCAAGAGATGTATAGAGAAGCAAGATGAACATGCTGTGCTGAAAAAGGCACCACCACATAGTAGAGTATAGATAAGAAATACAGTTTAATTTAAGTTGAAAGAGCTAGTTCATAACAAGCCTAAGCTATTGGCCAAGCATTTTTAATTAATATTAAGTCTCTATTTGGGGAGTCCCAACAAAAAACTCCACCTACACATCAAAATTTTTCTACCTATGCTGGAATCTAGACATACTTGCTTTGAATGATAACAGCACTATTTTATTAAGTTCAGCTTTATACTGAAAACTTACAAAGAATTTGGAAAAATCAAACTTAATTCTGGAAATTGGTTGTAGAAACACGTGTGTCTCTTATCACAATGTATCCCAATGCCATTTAGTATTAAAAAAGTAATATCATATTGTGTTTATATTTTAAGATTTATTTTTATTTTTAACTATGTGTATATGCATGTCTGCAGTCCAGAATACGGTGTTAAATACCCTGGAACTATTGTTACTGGGTGATTGTGATCTGCTAGATATGGGTGCAAAGAACTTAACTCCATTCTTCTGCAAGAATAGCAAGAGCAGTGCACAGCTGAACTACCTCTCCTGCCCCTGGCTATGGATTGAAATGCATCATCTTTAAACACATGTTTGTCTGGTGCATAATTATTTTTAACCCCAGGTATGACACTCCTGTTTCATTCATCTTCTGGAAATGCATCATCTTTGGCAATAGTGCCTTATCATGGAAAAGGAAGAAATGAGAAACATAAAATTTAATTTTCAAGAAAAGAAAACAAAACAACCAGCTGATATTCCACATAAATCACTTTTCAGTATGAGGTAGGAGAATTAGGGTACAAGAAGTCCAGTGAAGTAGGCAGAGAGATGGCTCAATACTGAAGAGCACCTACTGTGGAAGATGGCAGGTTCCTAGCACCCACATAGGGCACCTCACTATCTCTGTAACTCTAGCTTTAGGGGCACCTGACACCTTTGACTTCCACCAACACCAGCACTCATTTATACATACCCCACACAGACAAAGACACACAAATTAAAACAGTAAAATAAGCCTTTAAAGAGAGTAAGACCCAAGGTCTATGTCACAACAGGCACTCATAGAAGGTTCATCTTGGTTAGCTGTGGGTTTTGTGACTGCAACAAAATACTTGAGATAATAAGGGAGACAAATTTATTTGGGCTCATAGTCTTAAAGGCTTCCATCCATGCTTACTTGGCTATTGCTTTTGGGTCCTTGCATAGTGAGCCAGAACAACACAGTGAGCACATATAGGAACACAATGATTTCCTGGAGGCTGAGAACATTGATAATATATTTACATTGACTTGGACATTTAATTCATAAATAATCCTATAATGTAGTTATTATTTTAATTTCCCTGCCACAAGTAAGATAGAGTGTGAGATGATTTGAGAACACACCCAAGATTCACCCACTTTGAGGTAGATCAAACTATAGAAGTTAAATCAGCCCAAGTCTGAGACCACATATTTGTATATCTGCAATTAGACACTACATTCAAAAATACATTTTTTTATAGGAGGCTGGAGAGATGGCTTGGTGATTAACAGCACAGGCTGCTCTTCCAGAGGACCCAGGTTCAATTCCCAGCACTCACATGGTGGCTCACACACACACACTGTAACTCCAATACCATGGGATCCATTGCAAGCTTGTGGCCTCTGTGAGCACCAGACATGCACATAATATACAAACATATATACAGACAAAACAACCATACAAATTTTTTAAAGTTTATATATTTTAATATTATTGTATAATAAATGATAATGTTTATAATATAAAAAATTATTAGACTCAAAATTAAAGGCAAAACCTCCAGTGTATTGTTAAATAATTTTTAAAAAGTTAATTGACAGGTATGTTAGAGGTGATTAGGTAGCAAATCCTTTAACATTTTTTTCAGAGAAAAACACAGAAAATTTTCACATAAATATTTAACATTTAAGGAAAATCAAGAAAATACAGAAATTCTAATAATATATTTATATGATAAAATTCTATACACATCAAATGGATTAGAATGCTTGTCGCTATGGAGGAATGTTTGTTGACTTTTATTAAAATGAAATCAAAATTGACTAAGGAGTTTGGGTTCATAAATACAATATAGATTGAAATTTGGAAATAAAAGGTCTGGGAGTTCTGTGATTGAACACAAGTGGCACTGACCATGTAAACCTTTCCACCCAGGGGTTACTGAACCTGACAGATTTTCTAATCAAAAGATCCTGGGCCACTGAGTAAAAGACATTTTAGTAGCTTTGAGAGTGCCCTTGTAGCAAAACAAAATGGTTGCTATTTGGTTTAATCTATATGTTTCTTTGTCTGCATCAAGTTATTGGATAATGGCTTCCTTGGGTCAGTTGCACCAGCTCTTCAAATTATTATCAAATAACGTCGATTAAACACCCTGCATCAACGGCTGACCTTACCTGCTAGGGAAAACTGGAAGCTTTTTCTTACAGAGCATCACTGCTTACATTAGAAAATGATTAGATTTGAGCTCTGTGCCAGGGTCATTCCATTAGTTTATAAAAAACATCTATTTACTGAGAATTTTGACTTCTAAATCTGGAAGTGATGACTTGGTCAGGGCTGACTATCAGTAGCCCAAAATGGCCATCAACAACTTAGTAGTGACATGAAGAGCTCATACCAGGCCGCACTCACTTCAGGTCTGTGTAAGAGGATCATTCTTCCTCCATCCTTCTACACATCCACTGTGCAGTTTGCTTCTTGCTTCTAAAAAATGCAGCCAGGATCTACCAAATGCTGTTTTTTTTTTTTTTTTTTTTTTTGGTTTTTCGAGACAGGGTTTCTCTGTGTAGCTTTGCACCTTTCCTGGAGCTCACTTGGTAGCCCAGGCTGGCCTCGAACTCACAGAGATCCGCCTGCCTCTGCCTCCCGAGTGCTGGGATTAAAGGCGTGCGCCACCAACGCCCGGCTCCAAATGCTGTTTTTCTTTTGCTAGAATTCCACTCTAACCGCTTCCATCTTACAAATTTGATTACTAGCTTCATTAGAATAACGAATGCCCTGATCTGACTCATCCTCTTACAATGACCACATAAGAGACAACTTGTCACTGTAGAGGCTCTAGCAAAACCACACTACCGTTTAAACAATGCGTTTTGAGGCTTATGATTTCTCACACACAGAAAATAAATACATTATAAGATGTGATAATTTTGCACTCTGAGGTCAGGCAAAGATGTATTCGCCGATTTATCTGCAACAGCAGTTTTAGTTAAAGGGAAATAAATTTGAATAATGTGCTCTCTTTCTTTGAACACAAATTACTTGCTTTGTGCATACACTTATGATTACCTTACAAGGAATGTACTTCTGCAATGTTTTGAAGCTTTCTCGTGCATAGTTTTATTATTAGTTTTTTTTTTATTATGAGTTTTACCTAAAAGTGTTTCTGTGTGCTACAATTTATTTTGAAATGCATAATTATGGATCCCTCAAAGTTGAAATATTTGAGATGAAATAGTGCAGAATGAACAAAATGAGAAACTTAGGAGGTATCTCAGCTGGTAATGTGATTTCTTTTCTACACAGAGAGCTGAACTCAATCACCAGAAGCCACAGCAGAATCGGTGTGGTGGCATGAGAGGGCATGCTTGTAATCCCAGCAACTTGGAAGACAGAGGTAGAGTGCTGTGACACACAGGTCAGCTAATGTAGCCCACCTAGTGAGCTCAAGGTCTATAAGGCACCCTGTCTTTAAGACACAGAAAGAAAGAGAAACAGAGACAGATAGAGGGAGAGAGGCAGAGTTAGTTGATCATACCTGAAGAACAGCATCCCTACATGCACAAGCACCCACTTGTGCACCCACATCTGCATACACATATATATTCATACCTGTACCCACATCGAACCTCTAGACACATGAAGATGCATACACATACATGCATGTGCACATGTGTGTGCATGCACACACACATACATACATACACACACACACACACACACACACACACACACACACACACCTCCAGTGAACATTCATCATGCTATTTTTTTTAGGTACAGAATGCATTTCCTTCCAAATGAATTTATTTTCCAATCTGTGAAAATTGTTTACTTTCTTCAATGATGAACATTTTATAATTTACCCTTTAAGTAAAATACTTCGCACTTGCTTTCCCGTGGATAGCTTTTGTTCCATGTGTACATTCATTCACGATATGTTTGTATTGTTCTTTAACAATTTAGAAAATCCACTAGTGACTTTAAATTGCTGTGGTTCACTTAGTTATCAAACAACTGGAAATTTGGAGCCCAGTCTTCATCACCATCTTGAAACCTATAGAATATTCCAATTTCAGAAAAGTTAAATCAGCCCTTTCCACAGAGCTTCTTTAATTATACTGTGAGGAGGATGCTGAATGCTATTGATTTCACCCTTTATGGCACAACAAGGTAAAAGAATAAGTAAATGAGACAATATAAAACAGTTTCAACTTCATAGAGACAGTGTCCAATGAATCGGTGTTACCATATAGAGCTGTCTTCATAGTATAAGAAATGATAGAATAGCATTTAACCATTTATTTTTGTATAAAAACAGACAAGGTAATATGAACTTTTCAGTATATTTCCATGGTTGGTATTATCAATTTAATTCATGTTTTAAAGTATTTCTGAGAGAAGAGAATTTAAAAGTTAATGATTGAACTTGCTTTGAATTTACCCTTAAGTCAAATCTCCTTAGTGCTGTGGTTAATTAGAAAGCCATCTTACTGTACATCATATAAGACATATAAGTTCATATGTAAGTACATCATACATAACTGTACAAAAGTATACATGTGGTTAATTTAATGTTTTGTTTAATATAAGAATTTTATTTAACTATTGTGTAAAGCTATACTCCAAGACAGCACAAAAAAGATGTGTTTAGCCAAAGGGAATATATAGAAAGAGAATAAATGAAATACGTAAAACTAATCTGAACAAATTGGAAATTTTGACAGGAAAAAATTAGAGCAATATCAAGAAATTTAAAATTACAGTTTTATCATTAAAATAAAGACTTTCCCAATTGTCTAAATATATGAATAAAGTCTAAAATGTTTTTAAAATGTAACCAGTAAAGAAAATCAGAGTGATTTCAAAAGTTAAACATTCTGTGTGAAGCAACTGAAGAGAAAAACACTGTAAAGTCACGAGGGGAGGAAAACGATGCCAATGCTGTGCTGCGTGGCGAACACACTGTACTAACACAGAACATGAGCCTGGAAAAACAATCCTAAAAGGCCTCATTCCGACAGTGTCCATTCGTACTCAGGTCAGGTAGTGGTGGTGTGTCCCATGGCACTCAGCCAGTCTTTGGCATCACTGAACTGGATATGGACGACACTGAAAACTGCTAAATAGTCTGCAGAGCCCTGTCTAATAACATCTTAGTTTGCTGAGCTTCGACCAAATATCTCTGAAAAAGAAGCGATTTTATGGAAGCCCGGAAGTCACTGGGAAGAGCCAAAGGTGGAAACTTCTCTGAGGAGGCCTGGGAAAGGCTGGGAAAGCCCACTTCCTAGGTTTGATTCCAGTTCACTTGTCCCTTAGTACGAGGCTTTTGGGTGGATTTGTTTGTGTTGCGTTGCTTGAAGAAACAGCTGGTAGAAGAACTCAGTGCAGGGTGATCTACTTCAGCTTACAGTTTCAGAGGCTGCAGCACGGAATCGGGAGGAACGAGGAATGGGAGGCAGCACACAGCGCTCACATCACATCCCGCTGTGCCGGGAAACAGAAAGAAGAGAGCGTCAGGGGTGGGCATTCTCTTTAATCTTAGTTGTACTGTGTTTGACATTTTTTCTTTGCTAAATAAGAGTAATAATTTATTTTCTTACCACAGAGGACATAGAGGGAAATAAAATGTGAGAACAGATGTGTAAAAAATGATCAGATGTGATTTGGAGGAGGGAAAAGGAGAGGCAAATTTATTTACACTACTTGCATTACCTTAGTGATAATTCTGTACAAATAAGTGAGGAAGGTGAGAAATCAAATAGACTTTATAAAACACATCCCTGCACCATTAACATACACAACCCTGACACATCTTCCTAAGGGGAGGAACACAAAGATAAAAGAAAATGGTTGGTAACAGAAGTGTAACATGAATCTTAAAAGGTCTCATTAAATAAAAAACATGGGGTCAGATATTGGGGTAAATTCTGAAAGATCAGAGAGACAGAACAAGCCACAGCTCACCTCACCTCGCCAACACCTCAGCCAATTCTGTTTTCATGATCCTCAGACTGAAAGCCTCTGAGTCTTCACCCCTGAGGGTCTCAGTTGGACTGCTGCTAAAAAGCCTAATAGCTTAAAAGCCTCTAGTTCCTGGTCCTCAGCCTTTATATACCTTTCTGTTTCCTGCCACCACTTCCTGTGATTAAAGGCATGTGTCTTCCCAAGTAAGACATGAGATCTCAAGTGCTGGGATTAAAGGTGTGTGCCACCATGCCTGACGCTGTTTTCAGTGTGGCCTTGAACTCACAGAGATCCAGACTACCACTGCCTAAACCTATGTTTAATCTAGTGGCTGTTCTGTTCTCTGACCCCCAGATAAGTTTATTAAGGTTCGCAATAAATCAACCACACGGAAGAGTCTAAAATAAAGTAGGCAGAAAACAAGTTCTTCTGTCTGAAGCAAAGGGAAAGAGAACCTTGAAAATATTGTTAGATTATCAGACTGACTTCTAAGCGGAAAACAATTAGATGGGCTGCTAAGGTAGTTTGAAAGTTATCAGAGATTTTGCAAGAAACATACAGATTATAAACAAAAGGATAAACTCCTTGCTATGATAGTAACCCAGAGAAAAACCTTTCTGCACCCGGAAGATGCTTCTTTCCTTCTACTGTAAAGAGATTCTTATGAAAAGAAAGGAAAATGTGCTACAATGTAACATAGGAAAACAATCTCCGAGCATTTCCTAAAATTTTTTTTTTTTTTTTTTTTTTTTTTTTTTTTTTTAGTTTGGGGGAAAAAAGGGGGGAAAGCTTGGACGGGAGCAAATAAAATAAGATTATATTAAATTATTAATTTTTTTCAAAAGAGATGTTTTAAGGACATGATTCCTGAAATATTTCAGTCTAACATTTTTAATGCAAGGAAAATCCCTCCAATATGTCATGGAATCACAGGCAAAGAGAATTGTATTTGTGGTAGCTTCTGATTGCTGGCGCTTTCCTGGTCCTAACACAGGTGCCCTATGGGCAGTGTTATGAGGCACCTGCCTAAAGTTCAGGTCTTGGTTTTTTTTAAGCATTGTGCACATGAATGTTTTTTTCTGTCTTACCTCTAATGACATCCCATGCAACCTTTCTCTCCACCCCCCTTTATAGGACCACACATTCCATACCTCAGTTTAGGAGGTCTCCTTTAACTCTAATACATCAAATACAGGATATACTTGACTTTGAACATTTGATCCATTTGCTTACATCACCTTTCATTTTTCAAGGACATCCCATGCCTTGTTCTTTAAGCTCCTTTGTTGTTCTTAATTCTTTAGTACACTGGATATTTTCATTCTGGATTACAGAGAACTTGGCTTTGCCTTTGCTTCATCCAGCAGGTACCAAGCATTTGGAGGAAAGATGCATTGAAGCATTTCAAAATATTTGTTTAATAATTAATTGGGGGCCAGAGAGATGACTCAGTAGTTAAGAGTATTTGCAGATCTTGCAGAGGACCAGAAGTTGGGTGCTGCAACTCAGAACCCAATACAAGTGGCCTACAGCTGTCGATTACCCCAGATCCAGGGGGATCCAAGTTCTCTTCTGTCCTCTGTAGGTACTCACTCACACTTGTACACATACACATGTGTGCCTGTGTGTGTGTGCACATATACATGGATAATAAAATAAACTAATTCATATCTACTGACTTAAAATTCAGTTACCCCAAAGAAAACAAGAAAGCCTTAAATGAGAGTTGTTCAAAGGGAGTCTAGGAGGTCCTAAAATGACATGTACATGTTTATTTTTTTAGCAAAGCATGTACTACATGTTGAGATCCTGGAGAACTTACTCCATGACAAATTTCCTCTGTTTTTCATAAAAGTAAGGGGACGATGGAGAATCACTTCCTGATATCCAGATGCTGTCATCATCCCTGAGGAATTCCCTTGGCTGAAGTGCTGCTTCATAGTGCTACTATGGTAAACAGGGCAGTCAGTTCCTCTCTTTGCACTTTGGTAGCTGATGGGGTATGTGGTTCACATAAGGAAATGAAGGCTTAGATCTCTTGATTTAAAGCATTCTCTCTCACCTGGTTATGGTGGCACACACCTTTAATCCTAAAGACTTAGGAGGCAGAGGCAGGTGGCTCTCTGAGTTTGAGGCCAGCCTGGTCTACAGAGAGAGTTCCAGGACATCCAGGGCTACACAGAGAGACTCTGTCTTGAAAAATAACAAACAAACAAGCAAAAAAAAAAAAAAAGTACTACCTCTGAGAGGGCATTCTGCAAATCCAGCTGGGGCTCCCATGATAATTTCATTGCAGCTAGACTTAGTACTGTGCCTCAAACTTCAGACTTCTCTCATTCCCTACTCCCATGGATCTCAAGAACACTGATGAATACAAGTTTCACACCCGGACTTTTACAAATCTGTTTCCAGGACAACCCAAACTATACACTTGTATATATCTTCTCTTTGTGCCTAGAACACTCTTCATTATGAGAAATAGTCAACAAATATTTGTTTAGTGTTAGTTTTACACACCACTTTATTATACACATTCTCCTTGTTAATGCTTCAAGTATCTCGAACGAGTATGTGCCATTGATCCATTCATGTCTTCAGACCTTAGTTTTGATATCACCTCTGAATAAAGCCCTTCTCTGGCTCTCCTATCAGGAATAGCAACCTTCCCACTCCACTGTCCCCAGAAGTACATCCTAGTTTTCTCAGTATACGTCTATGCAGCTAAAAGAGAACATCAGAGATTGGGTAACTTGTACCATGCATACTGTGTGTTTGTATTTCTGAAGGCTGAGACATCCAAGAGCCAAGTGCCAACATAAAGAGGTTTCTGTGATGCATTCCATGGAGGAAAGAATGCAAGAGGAGACTAAACCATAGCACTTACCTTGTGCTTGTTTGAACAAATAGCAGAATCATGCCCTGGAATTATATACTTAACTGCTGACTGATGGTTTATCTGCTGTAGAATGCAATCCATCCAAGGATCGAGAGCTTTGTCTCACTCAGTTTCAGGCCCTGTTACCACGATAGACAGATGGTAATCCTTCAGAATGGAACCCTTGACTACTCAAACTTCAGTCTAATGCAGTAGATGAAATATTTTTATAAGCTGATCAGTCACTTATGTATCACCTGTTGTCTTAGCATCTTTGTCCCCAAGAAACCATTTACTTCTTGAAATGAAGATTATTTAAAGCGGCTAACTGCATTTATACAAAGTAAGGGCTGTATTGTGTGTACAGGAAAGTTCTGTATGTATACAATCGACAAATTCTCTAAAGAGCATCAAAACAAGAGAAAACTCATTATAATATATGAAAAACTCTTTACCCAAATTAGCAGCTTTGCCAGAAATGCCAAGTATGAGGAATGACAGATCAGAATACACTATGATTTGGGCTTTTAACAGGGTCATATGACATTAAATTGCAGAGGGGGAGCTTTTCAAAAAGTCAATGTGAGGACTCCCACTGTCGGGCTGCAGCTGTTGAGTGGAGTGGCAGCGAGATGTTCACCAGAATTCTGAACTCTGTCTAACAAGCCCCACCAAGCCTGTGAACTCCCTGCCGTTTGCCTGTTAGCCTCCTGTCTGGCAGAAAGACTGCGGCCGCTGTGCTGACATTCATCACTGTGAGTTCTGGCCCTGTGCTGCCACTCCTTGGCCCACGTGCTCACTTAAAAGTGGCATGTGGAAGCACTAGATAGAAGTTATCTCTCGGGTGGGTAGCAGTTAAGGGGATGAGGCCAAGAGAGCAGGAAAGACAAATTTTCTCCTTCAGTATAATGCCATTCTTGGTTAAAAAAAAAAATTAAGCATCAAAACTCTTTCAAGGCTATTTACAATGTAACCCCTGTATGATGGGAATAGAAGCAAACACTGGGGGTTGGGATTAGTGTTTGCAATATTTCCTGAGATTGAAGGGAGAGGGCTGGCAACAATCACTTCTGAGACATGGAGATGTCTACCACCCAAATTGCTCCTCCCTTCAGAGTTCACAGAGGAATAACCACGCAACTGAAACAGAAGGGAGCAAATACCATTAGGTCCAGCCTGAAGCTGGGGAGAAGCTGAAATGGGGGAAATATCACACACACACACACACACACACACACACACACACACACACACACATTATGCAAAACAAAACAAAAACCTCTGTATGTTATAAGAGAACTACATCAGTGTGGACAACAGAAGGAACCAACATATATTGTGTAGCTAGAGTTTTCCTGCCTGGCCCACAGTCAGGATAAATCTCTTTCACCTGCCAGTCCCACAGCCGCTCAGACCCAACCAAGGAAACACAGAGACTTACATTGCTTACAAACTGTATGGCCGTGGCAGGCTTCTTGCTAACTGTCCTTATATCTTAAATTAATCCATTTCTATAAATCTATACCTTGCCACATGGCTCGTGGCTTACAGGCATCTTTACATGCTGCTTGTCCTGGCGGTTGCTGGCTGGCAGGCAGTGACTCCTTCTGCCTTCCTGCTCTTTTAATTCTCTCTGTTAGTCCCGCCTACTTCCTGCCTAGCCACTGGCCAATCAGTGTTTTATTAGCAACACATTTGCCATACAGAACATCCCACAGCATATTGTGAAGAGCATTTTCCTTGCCCATGCAGCTCTCCTTGCAAGTCCCCAATCCTCCAGGGTCTTTCCTCCTACTTTCCTGGGAATATGGGAAAATGGAGGATCAGAACTATAGACCCAACAGCCCAGGTGAAGAGGAGCCATGGGTAATGTGGCCACAGGAGTCTTTTCTCTCTTATTTCCTGTTGGTTTTACTCCCTCACAAATTGAGTTCCCATGTTCAGCTTTCTTCTGACCCATTAGACAATGTGCTGCTTCTGTGTTTTGTGAATTTTCTAATCTGATATTCTATATATTTAAAATATTCTTCTCATTCCATTTTTCTCCAATTCCTATTCATCCATTAGAGGTCATTTTAATGTTTCTTCCTCAGAGAGAACCTTCCAGGTGTCCCATAACCCTGCATTAAGCTATATATAAACCATCACTTTGTATCTCACATTGGCAAATTTGTAGAAAATTATGTATTTATAAATATACATTTTCTATATATCAGTAAAAGCATCTGCCATGCAGTATTACAGAAAGACATATTAATATATATTCAATTTTAGCTGCATGTTCTGGATCTTGTCTGTGTACCTCCTCACTTGCCTACCTCACTTTCTGCATCCCTCAGGTATTCTTACCATGGCCTATATTACAAATCATTTCTCACATTTCAAATTTAAGTAATCTGGGAGATTTCTTTAAGTGTCTTCTGCGTTAGACAGCATCAAATTCTCAGCAATGGAATTCCTCGTGATAGCTAGAACTGCTGATGATTTATTTTAAGTAAATCTGACCTGAGTAAATTTAGATATATGACTCCATGATCAAAACTCCTGTGAAAGTGAGCTCACTGACCATGGTTGTCTCAATGTACTTGGTGGTGGAGTTTGAAAAACAATTAACTCAACCAGAGTGTATCACATACATCTGTAAGTTGAAAAGCCTATTTATATGATCAGAGAAGTAAAAGAAGACTACACTATCAAACCAAAATTGTTTTTCTAATTTTGGTAGTGTTCATTGTTCATCTTTTCTCCTAGATGTGCCCTCAGTAAGACTGTTGACATTCCTCTGTGCTTGATGGAAACTTAAACATGGTCCCCTACAGGATCTAGCTACAGCTGTTTCCTTTAATGCAACAGAATCTGGATGCTGAAAATATGGCACAACGTGTTGTTATTGGTTCTGTTCATGAACAAGAATTTCTAAACCATGCAAGGATGATTTAGAGATCCTGGATCTTGCCAAAGGCTTCACATCTCCAAATAGGCTTTTGCACAATGAGGTGTAAAGTTCATGGGCTGCTATTGCAGTGAGCTTCACATAAGCCACCTCCAGGAACCGATTTAACAGCCAACGGAAATTTTAAATGGCCAAGACTCACTGTGCTGCTGTCAACCTCAGTTAAATTTGTTATTTTGTTTTTGAATAGAAAAGCAGAGAGTACTCTGAATAAATGCATTTGATGCTTTTTTTTCTGAAAATTCAATGATAATAGCAATTCCTCTTTGAAACTTTTGTTGGGGTACCATGGATACATAAAAACACACATATTTAATGTATTATACATTTTAATGAGTTTGAATGTGTAAACATGATTTCATTAATACAATCAAAGCACTGAACATCCACATTGCTTCTAAAAACTGACTTATTTTTGTGTATGTGCAGACACATGTTAAGAACCCCTACTATATTATTTACTCTCCTCATTCATTCATTCATTCATTCATTCATTCGATGTGCCTGGGATAGCCTTGAGCTATCTGCCTCCAGCTCAGTATAGAGATTACAGGTGTGTACTACGATGTTACTTTTATACAGTGCTAGAAATCTAACACAAGGCTTCATGCATGCTGGGCAGGTGTTGTAGCAAATGACCTTTATTTATTATTAATTACAAATTTAATAGTGTTCTTACAGGTTTAAAAAAAGGCAGAGAACTTGTCTTATATAATACCACTATTTGAAGAGAGAGGAACTTGTCATATATGAAAATAATTCACAAATTGTCTCCAAGGATATTCCAAATTTTTTCTTATCCATGTCTACAAATGAGTGGCTTCATGTATTAATGTCCTAGCATAATGATCTTTCATATATCTGCAATGACTGTTGGACCTTCATTAATTTTGGAAACTCTCCAGAGTCTCATATCCATCACCTTCTATTAGATTCTTCTGTCTGATGCACCCATCAACACTGCTCTGTAAGCAACCAGACTCTAATCCCCAGATTAATTCCATTGGAATCAATACCAAGGGCACAGGGGCCACTAGTTTGGTCTCTGGAGAGTTGCAGCCTCTACTCTCTGATTTACTCATAACAGTTATTCATAAGAACTGTGCTTCTTTCTCATATTTTATAATCAGCAAAATTAATACTTGTTCTATTTACTTTTTACATCTTTTTGAGAAAATTAAATGAATTAATAAGTGTGAAAGTGTATTACAGAAGCTGAAACTTCTAGACAGCTATATAAGCCTTATAATTCTCTCAGAACATGATGCCAACTTGTATTATGAAACATCTATTTAGAGAGAGAAGGAAAAATACAAATATACAGCTTCTGACACAAGAAAAGGGCAGAACTTAAAATAAAAAGACATTCATTCCTCTTGAAAAGATAAACCTATTTGGAAATAACATTGCATTTGATTTGTTTTCAGATCTGAAACAATCACACATAATATCGCCTCTGGCCATAATTAGTATCAGAAACATAACTCATTTATCAAATGCATACTGGCTAAGTGATCAGGAGTATTTCAGAACGAAACTTTCCACTCAATGAACAAAAATAAAAGGCCAGGCCTTCAAACCAGAAGACATAGTTAAACTCAATTTCAATTGGATTTATGTGTAGAGTTTCAACTAAGGACTCAGTGTTTATCACTATTTCTTAAACATTAATGAAGTCATGTATCTGAAGAGAATGTGCACCATCTTAGGGGTGCCTTGGTGTAGGCTAAAATCAAGAAGGAAAAACAGACTTTTTCATGAACCAGAGACCTCAGCCCAAGCCTCCAGCTGACCCAACCCTTTTTCATGTCTGTGCACTGATTTATCTTCCAAGTTCACTGAAGTTTGAAGCTAGTAAATACAATTTGCTCAAAATAAGGCAAATTAAACAAACTCCAGGTTTTCTATTAATAAGATTGTTTATCAGTTCATGTTACAATGATTTGATGAGTCTGAGACAGCATGGTCTTATTGTATGTCTGTACCTTAACATTGAACACAAGGTCCTGGAGAAAAAGAACATCAGACTTACAGACTAAGACACAAAGAAATAAAATACATAATGGAATAGTGGGTTTGAATTTACAATGTTCTTAGAAAAAGTAAGAAAGTTCAAAAATGAAATGTTGATAAAGTAAAAATTACTATTTATATTTAATTTGATTTTAAAGAAAGAAATATCATTCAGAATATCATCAAAAGAGAAAAACATACCGGTTGAGAATTAAACTAGGAAAATAAATGTTGTGGGAAAGGAGCTTTAGAATTTGGTGAGAAGCAACAGCAATGTAGCTTTTGTGATCCTTTTAAAAGAGTTCATTCACTCAAATATAATAAATATTTATGGAAATGTTGCTAACACACTGGACCGTACTGAAGGAATACTGCCAAGATGCATATCATCTTATACTCATCTATATGATGCATATATCCCACAGATAACTTCCATAAGGTCATGCACTACACAACACTACTTCAGTCAGTGATGACCCATACATCTGCTGATGGTCACATGACATTAGTGGAACAGAGCTACACCTGCTTCCTAGAAGGCACAGAGTTGAAGGAGAACAAGAGTAAGGAAAACTTCAGAAGGAAAAACTCCCCAAGAAAACTCCCAGTGAAGGATTTAGCAGAGATTTTCACAGAGCTCAGCAGCTTCTCAGTCTGGAAGAATGGACCCCCACAACCAGCAGCTTTTCATCAGTACAAGCAATGTTCACAGCTGATACTTGTCTATAAGAAAATCTATAGATGGAAAAGAAAGAAATCAAGGAAACTACATGATTATATGACTGAAAAGAAAGGTACCCCCTCAAGATGAGCTCTGGGGGCCCTTCAGGAGGGGTCTGGCAGTCTCTGCTGTCACAGGAGGTGAAAACTGCACATCATATGTACTGTTGCCCTTGCAGACTCTCCAATGGCACAATTTGTGGATATAAACCATGATGATTTGTGGGGATATATTGTGTACCCTAAATATTGTGATATATTGTGTCCCCTAATAAACTTATCTGGGAATCAGAGGACAGAGCCAGCCACTAGATTAGACATAGAGGGCAGAGAATGGTGGCACACACCCTTAATCCTATCACTTGGGAGGTAGGGATCAGTCTGGATCTCTGTGAGTTCAAGGCCACACTGGGAACAGAGTCAGGCAGTGGTGGCACACACCTTTAATCCCAGCACTTGAGAGCTCATGCCTTAGCTTGGAGAACACACACGCCTTTAATCCCAGGAAGTGACATGGCTGGGTGGAGAATGGTATATAAGGTGTGAGGAGACAGGAACTAAGCAACAGTTCAACTGAGACCCTCAGGGGTGAGGACTCAGAGACTTTCAGTCTGAAGATTTGTGGAAACAGGACCGACTGAGGAATTGGCGAGGTGAGGTTGGCTGTGGCTTGTTCTGCTTCTCTGATCTTTAAGCTTTCACTCCAATATCTGGCTCTGGGTTTTCTATTAATAAGATTGTTTAGCAATTCATGTTACAATGATTTGATGAGTCTGAAACAGCATAGTCTTATTGTATGTCTGTACCTTAACATTAAACACAAGGTCTTAAAGGAAAAGAGCATCAGACTTATAGACTAAGACACAAAGAAAGAAAATACATAGTGGAATAATGGATTTGAATTTACAATGTTCTTAGGAAAAGTAAAAAAGTTCAAAAAATAAAATGTTGATAAAGTAAAAATTACTATTTAAATTTAATTTAATACTATAGAAAGAAAAGTATTTTTATAAGATTGGTACAGTGCAAGTGCAGTTTACAGCCATGCGCTATGGGCTAGCCATGCACATTAAATCACCTGCTGTCTCTCCTACAGCAACTTCTGCTTCTGTAAGCTCTAGACACAGAGACTGGACTATATATTAGTTCACCATATTTCCAACTTTGTACCATATTTTAAGTGCAACTGTTCTATCTTACCTATGTTTAGATAGTCAAATATTTACCACTATGTTGAAATTGCCCACAGCTGCAAGCTGTACAGGTATGTAGTCTAAAAGCAATAGGACTGTATAGATACTTGATATGTGTAGCCTAGATGAGTAGGAGAGTATACCATTTAGGTTGGTGTATATATACAAAATCATCTAAAGGTACAATTTCTAGAACATGCTTTCACTTTGAAGGAATATGCCATTTTCTGTATCTACTTTCTCTCTCTCTCTCTCTCTCTCTCTCTCTCTCTCTCTCTCTCTTTGTGTGTGTGTGCGTGCATGTGTGTGTGTGTGTACATGTACATACACATACACATATTCATGCAGATAGTGGCATGCATCTGTAATCCCAGCACTCCAGAAATGGAACCAGAAAGATCAAGGTCACCATCACCATATATGACATTTCAGGTCAGCTTGTGATACAAAAGATCCTGTCCTCAAAACTCACAAAACAACAGGTAGCAATCCATTGATTTGTTCAGCAAATAGTAATTGAACACCTATTACATATCATTCACACATTGGGTTCACTCTTGAGTGTATAAAAATGAAAGACAGGGTATTTCTTAAGGGGCTAATCACAAAACCAAAGGCTTAAAGTAGGCAAATTAATACAAAAACACAATATCTGTATAATCCTTTCAAAATTATGGTGAATTTTACATAATATTATACTGACTGACAAATTCACACGGCTTACAAATTGAAACATTTCAGCATAGCCTTATATCCTAAGCTACATTATGAAGTGTTAATTTGAATATGGGGAACTTGTCTCTATTTTAAAATAATTGTACGGAAAAGAGCTGTGGAAAAATGACTTCTGCATATTTCAGTTTTAAACAAAGTAGAACTACTATTAAGATGTCTTATTTCTTTTGAAAATTATGATAAAAAAAGTTAGTAGTAGGTAGTTTTCATGAGTTAAAAATAATGAACAATTACATAAAAGCCACCAGAATAGGAAAAGAAGCTGATGGAAAAGCATAAGTTTAGAAGAAAGTATGTATCATCTGTGAAATATTGTACTGTCTCATTTTAAGAAATTTAGCCATATTATCTGAAACCATGCCTTCCTGAAAAAACTGTAATCTAAACCCAACAAGCAGTTCGCTGCTCTCTGAGTCAAACCTTGGGCTAAATGACTCCCTGGGAAGGCTGGAGACTTAAGCTCCTGGAGTCATGCCTGTGTGCTCGCCATGACAATTTCACCACTCCCTCTCATTTGTTTAAACAAAAATGCTCACGGAGTTGTAGCTTAGTTTCAGATAACACTTGAACCAGGTAGACATGCTTGTCTGCTAAAGTAAACAACTCAATAAAGAGAAGATAGGTTATAAATGACTCACCATTCAATGTCAAAGACAGTAAAAAAAAATAACAGGTGACATTTCTTTATGTATCTCATCCATAAAACACACCTGGTTCTAAAAATTCTCTCCACAAAGTTGACTTCTGAGGGAAAGGCACATACAGGTTTAGTATCAGTTTCTCAGAGATGATAACAGCCTTTAATTCATTCCAATTTCTTTTTCTTTTCATTCCACCGATTTACAATATGGACAGTAATGTGGGTAATTGTTTCCTCTAAACTTTTTCTAAAGGTTTTCAGAGCAGGTACCAGTTTTTCTCTCCCTTAAATTTATCACTTTGTCTTTCTGTTGTGTGGAGTCTTGTTTTGTTTGCTTATTTAGTAAATCTCTGAAATGTAGAGTTTATTTTTTGGTAGAGGTTTTGTTTTGACATTTATTCTAATAGATAAGAATATTGATAGCCACTCCTGGCTTCAATACTCATGTCTAGGTCTGTGCCTGACTGGTGGTCAGGGTCTGGGCCAGAGTATCCAGGTATTTGGCCCTTTTCCCAAAGAATTGAAAATATATGTTCACACAGATTTGCAAAAGAAACAAGATGATTTTATTTGAAGATGAGCAATATTACAGAGTAAGAGGGCACACAGTATCAAGACTGACAGTGGCCACATGAGTAAAGACACCCAAATGTCAAGAGTGTTATCCAGGGATTCCTTTTATGGTGTTCCAGAGAGAAAGGAGCTGCATACTGAGGGGCATAGTTTGGGAGGTTCTCTGTTTTGATGATAGATAGATTAGGTTATAGAATCACTTCTCTGCTACTCATGTCCATTCACAAAATGCATCTGATTTTAATCATATTTATGTCCAATTGTGAGTAGGTATAAGATGGCAAATAAGGGTTTCTCCCTTAAGGTTACTAGAGGACTCTGTTTTGCCTCACTGCACATACATACCAACCTAGTTCTGGTTGGCTTAGTCCTTCCATTCTTCACACCCAGATACATTGAGAATATAATTGTACAGAAACAGCATAAATTTGAATATTACCAGGTGTGGGGAAATCTATTGTTGCTCCGAAATGGAAGTATTTGTATCCTGATGCAAGCGGGGAGTCAAAGGGTTCTGAGGTCACTTAGGTGCACTGTCTGAAGAGGGGTGTGGACATAGCACATGCAGGTAAAGGAATTAGACTCCACAGTTCCCAAGAGGAAACTGTTCAAACTCCAAACCAAATGGGGATCCCAGGGAACTACTTCCTTGTTTGCATGCCTCAGGTTTATGTTTTAAATAGTGTTGAGATGTTGGCACTTGACAGTACCACCCAAACTGAAACTCTCACCAAATCTCAAACTCAGCAGGTTCACTTTGAGTTTCTAATCTGCTCATCCAAACCTATGCTGTTTTCCTACTGTGATGGTTAATCTGGTATCTAAAGTTGCCTTGAGAACATATCTTGAGCAATGCCTATTAAAGGGGTTCTAGATCAGATTAATGGCTTCAAAAGAGCCACCCTGATTGTGGGTAGCACCATACCATTCCATAGGCTGGGATCCTGGGCTAAGTCAGAAGGAGAAATATAGCTGAACACTAACATTAATCTTCCACTGCCTCCTGACTGCAGATAGAGTGTGACCAGCTGATTCAAACACCTGTTTCCTGTGCTCTCACGCTATGAGGCCCCGTACCACGGAACTGTGAGCCAGAATCAATCTCCGCTCCTTAAGTGGCCTTTCTCAGGGTGTTTGCCACAGTAGTGAGATGAGTAAGGAAGATATGTTCACTGCTCTGCCTATGCCCAAGTAAACACCCAAATTACCTAACTTCTACATCGGGGGCCTTCTTTGATTTCCATTTTCCATGTCACATAATAATCAGATTCTAGAACTTGTGACTATTTTTTTCTTTTATTTTTACTTCAACTAAAAGAAAAACAACAGTAGCTTGAGATGGACACAGCTTCCAACCTAAGTTCTTTGATAAAATGACCCTGTGGTGTCTTCTCAGTGACAAACAGTGTTCACATTACCCAGAGCTTTCAAGAACCAGAAATCATAGGTTCAGAGGGTCTGAACCATGCCTCATATTCCAATTTTTAATAGAATCACCATCACTTAGCTAAATTTATACAAATTTAAAATAGGAATTTGGGGCATAGTTTTTCTTTTTTCCTTCAGATATTTATTTGTTTATGATCCTTTTAGACTCTCATTGAGGGAAGCTTATTTCTGAGAGGCTAGTACTGAACAGTAAACCTTTTTTGTCATTTTTGTATTTAATAGAGAAATATTAGCTAGAAGCCATAGTTACAGATAAGAGAGTATTCTGTGTGGGAACGCATGCAGCACGCAAACATCAACTCCAAATTAAACCAGCTAGATTCCAGAAGAGTGTGCTACAGATGGCAGGAACATAAGGTTTATAAAAACACAAAACGCAGCATTTCTAACAAACATACTTGCTTCCAACTTCTTTTTACATAAATAAGTTTTGTACAGTTTAATGTTTCCCCACCAAAGTTTCTTTCAGCAAACAAACAGCTTTTTTTCTTCTTTGGGCATCTCCCAGACATTGAATTAATATATGAAATGTGTACTATAGAATCACCAAAATTCCCTAATTGTTATTTTTTTCCTGCCTAACTTTGACACGTAACGTTTCTTCTTAAGGTTTTTGTTTTCCCAGAGAAGTTCTTATTAGCCCTTTCACTTGTTCTACTTTTTCTCTTAACAGCTCATTCACTGGCAATGTAGCTCAGTAGTAGGACACCTGTCTTTCTGTAATTCATAACTACTGAGTATTACACCAGATTCTATTTTTATTCTACGTGTAGCAAGTGGCCTTGAGCCACTCTGCTGTTCTGATGTTTTTGAGAAGTTCTCCCTCACCAAGTATTGACTTTTTGCAATGTTTCCCACCAGGTGCAAATTGTGCTTCAGTGGCACACTGATCTCTAGGAGAGGTTGGTTTAAGCAGCTGTTCTCCAGGGACCCTGGACACATGATCCTTTTTGTTCAAGGCTAGCTAATGCTTGGTAGAGCTTCATGGAGCTGCACAAGTCAATAATTGGCTCTAGAGACTTGCAGTAACCAGATGCTGTGTGAACACAGCCACAGAAAGTGTGCCGTGGAAGATAAACCACCAAGTTGTAAATGGGTGACAATCATGACAAACGATTAAGGACCTTTTGTGTGAGCCATGTCTACCTGATCTGTTCTTAATCACACAATTGTCATAGTGCGTGCAAACACTAAACTGCATCTCTTAAGACCTTTACGTGTTTTAAGTCCTGTAATAAATAAAGTGATACAATCCCAAGTATAAAAGACCTTGAAGGGGAACTCCCAAAGCCACAAGCTTCCACAAAGCAGGTTCCACTGTGCTTGAGTGATGTCAGCAATGATACAAAACCAAGCTCTCACCCCACAACTACATTGGAAATGTGACAGGACAAGTTACGATGGTTATGGAGACCTTGCAACTTACAATATCACAATATTTCGAAAACAGTACAATGTGTCTTGATAAAATTTCTGAACTAGATCACCCCAAGTCAAAAGAATGTTATAATAAAATGTTCAAGTAGAGACATAGCTCAGTCTTTTTAGCATGAGGAACTGAGTTTGATCTCCAGAAACCATCTTTAAAAAGCCACACATGATACTTGTGCTTATAATCACAGATCTGAGCAACAGAGATAGACATATGGATGCCAGTAGCTCACTGACCAGCAAGCCTAGCCTACTTGGTGCATTTCAGGGCAGTGAGAGCCCCTGCTTCAAAAATAGAAGCAGATGGCACTTGAAGAATCACACTCAAGGTCGTCTTCAAGGCTGTGCTATGTAGTTGTAAGAATTCATCAAGGCTGTGCTATGTAGTTGTAAGAATTCAAATGAAATTTGTTAATGTTTGCCTTGACTCAACATTTTGAGTTCATTCTGAGTTTACTAAAGGCAGTTTGACCCCTAAGTTACTGAGTACCAGCTTGGGAGTCTTTTGGTCTAAGCAGTTAGATAGTTTGAATATAGCTTTGCATTTATGTGATGAAGAAAGAAGCCAAAACTATTTATGCTATTATATTCATATGAAGAATGCCTTATTATTTGGAATTATCTTCTTACATACCAATTAGTACACCAAAAAATTAATGTGAGATACTTACAGAGAAATGCACTACCAATCTTTGAAATGATGCCTTTAATATAAACACATTAAGAAAATTTTAACATATCCAGAGCCTCAGAATGATCACTATTTTATCTCTTTTATTAAAAACCACAAGGATTACTAATAATTGAAGTGTTATTTGTAACAGCTTCTATTTTGGATCTAAATCTCATAAACTTTGTATTATTAGAATTGACCATTAATTTGCACCACATCAATTGAATTTCTAGTAGCTTGGCAATAGAATTAAACTACCCCTAGGCAGGATTTATAAACAGACAATTATGTACCCTTCATGCACGTAATAGATGTTTTATACATGATAACAAAATATTGTATTATTGACTTAGTACTAACATACCTCATTCTCAGTGATTGCTCTGATAAGTGTAAGCCTATATTATCCCCATCCTCCTGATTGTTTATAATCCCTGACAGAACTGGGCACTATCAGTATAAAATAATTTCTCAGCATAGATGGGAAAATACACAGCATTCACAAATGTAAAGTGAACAGACTCCATTTTCCACTATGGGAAGAATGAGTATGTGAGAGTGTCAACACCTTCTTAACAACATTGTGCAGCATGACCTCCCTTGTTCCAATGCTTCATTTCTTTCCAAATTGGGAGAAATTTTATTTGAACACCATTGAGATTTGTAAATTTGGAGAATCCCATGGAAGAAACACATTTAGTATTGTTGTTGAAGAAACACTGAACATTGTTTGAGGTTAGGTACCATTCCTGTGTGTAGCAGAATCTTAGAGAGTCTTATTAATAAAATCAAACCCAGAGCCAGGTATTGTAGTGAACTCTGAATGATCAGAGAGACAGAACCAGCCACAGCTACCTCACCTCGCTGGATCCTCAGGTGGTCCTGCTTCCTCAGACTGGAGGCCTCTGAGTCCTCATCCAGAATGGGTCTCAGCTGAATTGCTGCTCAAAAGCCTGAATGCTTAACCAGACCAAATGCTTCTAGTTTCTGGTCCTCATGCCTTATATACCTTTCTGCTTTCTACCACTACTCCCTGGGATTAAAGGCTCGCTTTCTGGGATTAAAGGCGTGTGTCACCATGCCTGACCATTTCCAATGGGGCCTTGAACTCGCAGAGATCCAGAGGGATTTCTGTCTCTGGCATGCTAGGATTAAAGGTGTGTGCTACCACTGCCTATCCTCATGTTTAATATTGTGGCTGTTCCGTCTCTGACCCCAGATAAGTTTATTAAGGTACACAATATTTTGGGGAACACAATACCACCACACCTGTGTGTATTGATCCTACACTCTAGAAAGAATGAAAATGTTTGAGTAATGGCATCAGTGGTAGAAGTGAGATATGTATAAAACATAAATAAGCAGAAATGGTCTAGATGCCCACAAACTGTATTTTAAAAGGAATGGTCAGAAACTACATCTCTGATTGGGCAATATTTGAACTCTAAGTCCAAGAAAGTGATCCAGGCAAAATCTGGGGAAAGAGGGACCCAGTGGTGGATTTGTCAAATGCTTGGATTCTGTTGAGTTGTCATAAGACTAGTGAGCACAAGAAATAAAGAATCTTTGAGTATCTTTGGGTAATCTCCAGGAAATCTTTGGGTAAAACCTATTGGAAAACTCAAAGTACTTTAAGAGATATGGTTTGTCTGAATGAAAAATCAGACCCCCAAAGTCTCCAGGACAGTGTCACAGAGTGCCTGGACAATCCTTGCTCATGTAACTGATGAGTCAAGAAACATGAAACTTGCTTAGCAACTTTTCAGGTTTGTGGAAGAGATATGATATGAAATGATTAGTTCATGATTGACAGTGTTCACTGTAGTATGAATAAAGAAGATGAATTTAAACATATATGTATGAAGTTTTGCATTTGAATAGTGTCTAAATGAGGATGAGTGGGCCTAGAGAGGCAGCATTTCCGTGACGAACTCCTGGGTTGTCCGTTGATTACAGATTACATAGAAAGCCATTGTGTGGCACAGCTACAGAGGAAAGTGAAACGGGCTCAGCACAGTAAGCCTGGTGTCTCTTTCACGACCCCCACCAAAAATATCATTGATTTTGCTTTCCTTATGCTTAACAGTATTTGGAGGTATATGTTAGCATCTTGTTAGTAGGCACATTAACTTCTCTTCTACTGGAATAAAACACTACAACCAAGGCAAATAATAGAAAATAATAGAAGGAAACATCTAATTGTGGTTTACAGATTCAGAGGGATAGGAGTCCATTGTGATCAGGATCATGGCAGGGAGCATTATACCAGTTGGGTAGGCATGACCCTGAACCAGTAGCTGAGAGCTCACATACTGATCCACATACAGGGATCAGAAAGTGCACTGAGTGTGGTAGGAGGTATTTGAAACTTTAAGCCTACTCCCAGTGATATATCTCCTCCAATAAGGCCATACCTCCTAACCCTTCCCAAACAGCCACCAAACAGGGACCATGTATTCAAATGACTGAGACTTATGAGAGACATCTCATTCAAACCACTTGTGAAAGTTCAAAGTGGTGCTTTACTTCCCATAACTGTGAAGAATTTATGAAAAACTTCTTTAAATAACAGGAATACTTACATCAGAAAGAGTGAAGAATGACAGAAACCAAAATGAGTCTTGACAGATTTACTCATGCACTCAGCAAACACGATGTCTACTTCTTCAGTGACTGAGGGTGTACAAGGGTCTAGGAACCAAACACGAGCCAGACTAAAGGTACAAATTAATGCAGGACAATAAGACAAGAACAAGTAATTACAATACAGTGCAATGTGCATTCTAGGCACTAGGAATGGGATTGCTAAGCTGAATTTGATGAGGATATGGGCTTCTAATGGGTCTAGAAGGAAGAACAGAAGATTCATTACGTAAAAAGGAGTATATTTAAACAACTAAATACAAAAATAAGACAAAGAAAGATGGATGCTAAGTAGCTCTTATAACCAGTTCACACAGAAAATATGAAAGAGAAAAAATAGAGAAAGTGAAGCAAAGACTGCATTATTTAATTAGGATAATTTGGTTGGGATGTAAAAAAAGGATTAGAATCCTAAAGGCATTTATTAGGGAGAATAAATGGTTAAGAATAACCAATATACCTCTGAAAATAAGGGAAATGGGGGAATCTAATGAAATTAGTGGAAAGGATAAGGTAGTTTGTATAGAATAATCGCATTAATAGAATAAACATTTTTAGATACATTCAAGCACATATAAGCAGTTGATGTATGAAAAAAAACTGAAAATTTCATAAGTATGGGGAAAGATGGGTTATCCTACAAATGAACCAAAGTGGTTGAGGTAATCATTAAAATGATTGGAAAGATTTAGATTATAGCTTGTAGTTACATATTTAAATTCATTCTAAATGAAACAGTTTCATAATACAGGCACAAATTCTCAAAACAACTGAATTATGCAGAAATATATATTTCAAAATGATGTCGATTTTTTTAGCCTAAACCTAGAAGTATGATAGGAGAGACTAGAAAGGGAAAATATTGATTATTTTCATTTCCTCAATAAAAAAATAGCAGGGCGGGGATTTTACTCACTTAGTAGATTTCTTGCATAGCTTACACAAAGCTGTGGTTTTGATACCCACCCAGCACAGTATAAACCAGGAGTGGTGATCCATGTCAGTAAGTAACTGAAACACTCAAAAGATGGAGGGAATATGATCAAGGTTACCTTTGGCTAGATGGGGAGTTCAAACCCAGCTTGAGATACATAAATGAGTTCCTGCTTTAAAAAAAGAATAGTTGAAGAGGAAAAGAAGAAATTAAAGGAAACCAAGAGATATCTGCCTTCATTTGTTTTCCATTCAACACATCTGTACTCAAGTTGCCCTCACAGAACTTCTCCTTCAGGTGATGGCATTCCCACCCTCTTAGTTCTCAAACTGAAACATAATAATTCCTTGTTGACTCTTCCATCATATCCATAGCCAATCTTCCAGTAAGTACTGTCTCATTTACAAATGAAAACAGACTTAAATTATACCCATTGTTCTCATTTTTTCTCCAATCTGACCCCACACAAAGACCAATACTCAGATCCCCATAATTGCTTCCTTACTTCTTTCCTAGACACATCCTTAGTACTTGAAGGTCTATTCTCCAATAGTCGAAAAAATGTTTAAGATGTTGCCTATGTATTGAGCACACAGTATATCCTAAAATTGTTCTGAGGCTTGACACCATAGCAGTAAAGGAAACTATATGCTTTTATGGGACTGACAGTCAAATGGGTGCAGGAAGACAAGAATAAAATACTAAGGTGGTATGTAAGACGGTGTAAACTGTTTACAAATACAAAGCAGGCACTGGATATGGGATCTGTCTGGGAAGCCATCTTTGAGCTGTATGCTTTGTGTATTGTATCAAAGCTTGGCAGGGGAATGGAAATCCCAAGGAAGTCTTTCTTTCTAATTTTTCTTCCAACATGATATATTTTTCAAATACCAATCTGAAATATCACCATGTTCTTGGTAATAACATTTTAAAAAAAAATTCTCCAAAAAGGCACAAATCTTGGACCTTACAATTTTTTTGATTTAAAATGACCAGTGGTTTATATGTTGAAAACAGAATGCAAAGATAGAAGTAGGAATACAAGTTATGAAATAATTTTAAAATTCTTGGTGAAAAGTTACAGTGATTTATATAGGACTGTGGTAGTAGATGTTGGGATAAGAGATAGGGTCTAGGTATATTTCAATGCTAGAAGAAACAAACAAACAAAACAAAAATCAAGTAATAAAATCACAATTTGTTGGGCAGTGAATGGAACTTTCAGTTCTCACTTCTAAATCAACCATATTCCATTTGAGATGTCTATGCACTATGGAAGTCTCATGCACTTCCATCTAGTCTTTCTGATACTAACAAAATTTTAAATGCGTTATGCTTCTTTCTTATCCAACTATATATCTAACTAAAGTTATATGAAAGGAGGGAACCTCAATTACGAAAATTCCTCCATAAGATCCAGCTGTATGGCATTTTCTTTATTAGTGATTGTGGGTGGTTCCATCCCTAGGCTGGTGTTCCTAGATTCTATAAGAAAGCAAGCCAAGCAAGCCTTGAGAAGCAAGCCAGTAAGCAGCACCCCTCCATGACATCTACATCAGCTCTTTCCTCCAGGTTCCTGTCTTGACTTCTTTAGGTGATGAATAGCAGTATGGAAGTGTAAGCCAAATAAACACTTTCCTCCTCAACTGGCTTTTTTGTCATGGTGCTTTGTTACAGTAATAGAAACACTAAGATATCTCTCTTCTTAGCATCTCACCAAAACCCTTTGACTCTTGGCTTAATGGTGAACAGAAAGAACAAATCCTAGGTCTGAATGGTATTATGGGTCCATTTCGTCACTGTAAAACTGTAATGACAAACAGCTCTGGGGCTGTGTCTGTGTGGTTCTCTCCTTTCCACCCTTTCCATTACGTCAGTATCACCTGTACAAGGCCTTTAATCTTGATAATGAAATGATTAAAACATCCTCAGGTTCTGAAGCTCAAACCATCCAGAAAGAAACATGCAGTGGTGCCCAGTTCCTTGAGAAAGTCTTGCATGCACCCCAGTGCCAAGGCAAGGCAAACACTGTTTGGAACTACACCACTTTAATTAGACAGTGCCTGTGCACATGGGACTGTTAGTGGTGAGAGGGCCTGTCCCTCTCAAAGTCCATAGCTCCTGGCAGAATAGGAAATGTCATCTACATCTCAGGCAAACCTAAGAAAAGCCTAAGAAAAGACAACACAGTCCGTGGTCAGCTGAGACAGTAGCAAGCTCTCTGGCTCAGGTAATTCATCAAGGTAGTATGCATAGTCATGCCTGGGTGGAATTTACAGTCTGCAAAGATTTTCTTATATGGGACGAGTGATAAAACAGTCCAAAGGAAAGGAATGATATTGGGTCATTTTCACATTTTATGGGGCAGTGTCTAGCAATTTTTTTTTTGTCCAGCCTTCTTGATGCAGTCCTATTTTTATAGTTTGTTGGAGAAACTGTACTGAAAAATGGTGGATCTGTGGCCATGTTTTCTTTTCTTTTACCGGAAAAGCCCTCAGGGGCTGCGTGTTTGTCTGAGCAAGCTGTCAGCCAATTAGAGTTTACTGCTGAGGAAGAAGCTGAGAAAGTTAATCATGCTCCTTCAAGGCATAGTTAGAACGGAAATATGAATCTTAAGTAGTATATGTTATTTCATCAACTGAGAACCAAGAGAGACTAGTTAGTCAGGAAGAGGCGAGGACACTTTTAATGGGCTCATTTAAAGAGGAAACCCACAGCACACCAGAAGAAGTCATTTCTTCCCTTTGGCCTGGGATGGAGAAAAAGAGAGTGCATTAATGAGTTGATACTGACATTTAAAACACCCTTCTTCAGTATGGTTCTGCTGATAAAAACGGCTACAATTTAAAAATCACTGCACCAGAAACCAGGAGCCCTCTCTCCACATCCAATTCTGGTGACAATTTCCTTCCCTTCCCTGGTCTTCTGAACCTTTCTGTGTAGCAGAGGTAATAATAGCTGCAATAGATTCCTTAAAGTTGTGATGATATGTCTGTCGAGAAAGAAAATCTTCTTCGGGAGCATAATAAGGCATCTAGCCAGCACTTGTTCTACTTAATTCTTTCACTTGTGGTTCCTAGTCTTTAGGATGATAGTGCCATCACTAATCTCTGGGTCATATCATGTTGTATGTGCCAGCCTGTGGACCCCACTGTATCAGCATTAGCCAAGGAAGTCTCTGAGAGGATATACTTTGAGTCTTCCTTCCCCAAACCTTCTGATTTGGTTTGTCCATGATAGGAATGAATAGATTAAAGAAAAAAAAAACTCCCTAGACTATCTTGATACTCAGGTTTAGTAACTGTTGATTTCATCCAACTATACTATTTTCAAGTAAGAAACTTGGCCTCAAATGGAAGAAATGAGTAAAGTATAATGAATTAACCAATCATCTAGGTGTACTAATTAATAACAATATTGAGAAATTATAGAATTCTTATAGGGGAGTTAAAACAATGCTGACACCGTTAACTGGGAAAATAAATGGTACTAAAACGCTTCTCTGTGGTATAGCAATCTAGCAGAAGGGGGTTAGTAATTGCCTGGCATACTTAAGACTGGGGAAATACTGAGTGGTATTAGTAGGTACATAGGAACACTGTGTAAGCTTCCTATTAAAAACTCAGTCTTTATCACAGAATAGGCCTTCTACAGACCTGTCTCTTCTTCAGTTACCCTTGAAGAGAGTTCAGGCACTCCTCTAAACAAAGGAGTACCTGAGGACTGATTTTTTTTCTCTATTTTTCTTTCATTGAAAATAGATTTTTTTTTCATATAA
>CABHPP010143558.1:0-53163 GCA_902168425.1 Peromyscus attwateri
AAAAAAAAAAAAAAAAAAAAGAAGGAAAAGAAAAAAAAAGAAAAAGGAAACATCTAAGTGCAAAGTGAATCCCTTTGCTTTATAGTTTCATGTGAAGCTGGGCAGTATTATTACTGAGCAGACAGTGAGTATTATGTACAGAAGAATCAGCAGTCCATTTGTGCCTTGATTTTAGACAGTCCTGAGTAAGAGTCGCTCCAAGCCTGGTTGGAAAAGGACAAGCTGGCTCCAGTATAAAACTCGTTCTCCTAGTTGCTGCTGTTTGCTGCTGCAGGAGACTGCCTGGGTGGCTTCTTTCTTTTCTCCATATTTAGTGGTACTTTTCCTAAGCTGCTTTTTTTCTGAGATAGTAATCACCATTTACCAGTATGCTTATTTTATATTTCCCAAATATGTGTGTGAGCAATTTCCAAGTTTTTCAATGGATCTTTCCCTTTGACTTAACCCTAAAGGTAATGGGGAAGAGATGAATTCATGCTGAATCGAACTGATCTGGAACTGTCCAAATACAGTATTTCCCAGAACATATTAGATTAGCTAAAATGGTGGGGATTAATGTAGATCTCAGTACCTATTTCCCCCAATTATGCTAAAATTTAACATTCAGTGTCCTATGGTGAGTGTGTGGCATTCTAGAGCCTGTTGCTCTTATTACATATTTCTCACTGAAATAGATACTGAATAATAATATTTAAGGACCAAGGAGACGGTTCTGAGGGCAAGAGGTAAATGCAAGCATGAAATTTGGGATTGAATTTCAAGAATCTACATAAAAAAGCCAGAAATGTAACCTGTAACCCCAGTGTTGGTGGCAATGGCGACATGTGCATCGTGAGAGCTTGGTAGAAAACCAATGCATACCTATGCATACACTACACAGACAGACACAAAGACACATGCATATTTTATAATAAGACATAATCTTAAGAAATTGTCTAGCCCTCAACATCACCATGTTACATTAGTCTTTTCAGGCCTGTTTAGCTAGAGTTTTCCTGCCATGCCCACTGTCAGGATAAATCTCTTTCACCTGCCAATCCCACAGCCGCTCAGACCCAACCAAGGAAACACAGAGACTTCTATTGCTTACAAACTGTATGGCCGTGGCAGGCTTCTTGCTAATTGTCCTTATATCTTAAATTAATCCATTTCTATAAATCTATACCTTGCCACATGGCTCGTGGCTTACCGGCATCTTTACATGCTGCTTGTCTTGGCGGTTGCTGGCTGGCAGGCAGTCTGGCAGGCAGTCCTTCTGCCTTCCTGCTCTTTTAATTCTCTCTGTTAGTCCCGCCTACTTCCTGCCTAGCCACTGGCCAATCAGTGCTTTATTAGCAACACATTTGCCATACAGAACATCCCACAGCAGGCCTGGAATTGCCCCAGTCTTTACTGGGACCTTGGCTTCTGTCTTAGCTATGTTGACTTGCTAACCATTTGTAAGTCTGGTCTTATGATGTCATAGTAGGATCAGGCAGTCTCAGCACCAAGAGTCTCTTATCTTCATCTTTTTTAAAAAACATTTATTTATTTTTATTTAATGTGTAAAAGTGCCTTGCCTACATAAAGTATGTGCATGTGTGCCACATGCCTTCAGAAACCAGAAGAGGGTATTGGGTCCCTGGAAACTAGAGTTACAGATAGTTGTTCTCATGTGGGTGCTGAGGACTGAACCTAGGTTCTCTGCAAAAGCAAGGAGTACTTAGCTTCTGAGCTATATCTTCAGATCAATTACCTTTGTTTTAATGTTTTATATTTTTTTCTTCTGCCAAAATGCATCATCATTCCATGACTGTGGCTTCACTATGGACTTTTAAGGCTCGATGACTACAATTACCAAGAACTGAGAGCACATAACTTATGTAAAAAGAAAACATTTTGTAATAAAATTAACCAAAACTCTTTTTCTTTCTGGGAAAATTTTTAGTTTCATCAACTGTAGTAAGAAACTTCTTGTGATGATTGTATGAACACTGTAGTGATTGTGGGAGAGAAAGGTAAAACCTAAAAGTCAGAGTCTGTGTTTTACCATGTTAAGTGTTCTTTTCCATGATAACAGAGCCTTGTTTTTCAAATACACTAAACAATTTAGCATTTTATTATGATTTATTTTTTCATAGTAATATTGTACCCAATAATGGATATTCTAAATTCCTCCAACTGGGTAATTCATAACAACAAATATTGTTTGTGTGAGCAACTATATTTGCTTCTGAAAACAAAGAGAGGCAAAGAGCAAGAGAATTCTGTCATGATAGTATTTGTTATCAATTTTAGCAACTTTCAAACTACAGAGTCAATGATCCTAGTGCATAGAACTTCAATTTTAGCTTAATAAAATTTTGTACAACCTTTCTCTACAGTGATTCAAGATATATAAATATTGATGAATACTATTTGGAATAATTTGTAGAATTTGAGAGTATGAGATTTGGCCTGAGACATTGGTACCTGAGGTAGAGATAATACAACAGTCGTACAGTGTTTTGATCAAAAGTGAAGTGTGAGGTGAGGATATCTGTACACAGGTTGTCAAAACTGTATGAATACTTAGTGCTAAAGACATTTTGCCAACAGGCTAAACTCTGTTCAGGCTTCTTTAAAATAGAAATCTGAACATATCCCCAACCTATTAGTGAATCTGTAATTACTGATATTGAATGCAATTTAGTACACCCAGAACAAAGAAATCTCTATATGCTATTATTCTTTTTGAAAAGGTATCCTTCTGTACCATTTTGTTTGTGCTTAATACTTTTCTTTAAAGCAATTCACATTTTATTCATCTTATATGAAACCATTAAACGATATCTGAAAAACTGTCATCCTCAATAGTGAGAAGATTAATACAAAGCAGACTTAGTAGAAATAAGACACTATTAAAGTTTCACTAGATAACTATGCTGGACACAAACTATAAGCCTAAAGTTTATCTTAGTGTTTCACAAAGAGGAAAGCTAAGTTTTAGAGTTGTTTACAACACCAAAAACTAAGTCTGAATTTTCTTCCTTGAAGCCATTAAGGTTGAAAGACAATTGGAAAATGCTCTGAATAATTTAGCACAGTATGATCCAAACTGATCTTTCCCATGAAAGCACCATACTGTAAAATACCAGAAACCCTTGTCATGTAGGTCCTTTCTCCAGGTTGGATGTGATTGTTGCCATTTTGAATCAGGGAAGCTGTGACTACCTGCAAGTGGCCCTCACCAGATCAGTCCTATGAATATTCTCCCATGGACAGAACAGGGAGGCTCACAGGGTTCGGGAGACCTCTAAAGATCCCTCCACTCTCTGATGATACATAAGTAGTTATGCCTAGCCAAGGATTCTTCAATAGCACAGAGGCTGGTAAGTCTCCCAGGGGTTTCCTTTAAGTCACACATGCTGTTGTAATATCTCCAGTAAATGTATTAGGTCCCCAAACTTTGATGTAATCCTGTCTTTGGCCTATTGGTGTCCTCTCTACCTAGGATGTTTCTTGGAGAAGTCCCATAACAACTGCTTGTAATGGCCACTCTGGCTACTATATTTTGATAGGTTTGCATATAAGAGAAATTCAAGTATGGTAGTTTAAATAAAATTTTATCTGTTTTTACATTAAGCCTAATCAGAAGGTGTAATACAGAGATGAGGTCAATGCTTGAGAAGGTATCAATGGCCCCAGGTCCTTCTAACACTTCAAGGTCTTTTCTTCTATGAAAAAGGTGGTAAGCTCATTCTGCAGAGAAACTTCCATTTCCATCTCACTGATCAGTATCAGTCACATGCCCACTCTTAGCTGCAAAGAATTCTGGACAAATAAACCTTTTCCCTGGACATGGATTCTCTGAGCAAAAGTGGGATCATATTATAAAAGATGAAGAAAGGGGTGAAGCAGTCAGTGTCTGTCAGCTATAATGTTAAACATTTGACACCAGAATTGTCAGTAATCATGCTTTATACACCTTGTCATATAACTTCAGGTACCATCAAGAACACTGTGTTCTGGTTTCTTTGCCTCAACACATAGACTAAGCATACTTTAAAGACAATACAAACTAGTAAGACATCTGAATTTAATATGCACTTGATGTCGTCTAACTTGGCTCTTACTATCCACATTTAGTTCACCAGACCCTCTCTTCTTAGCCCCACTCTCGTTTCCTTCAGTCTCAGCATCTGTAAATTATCATTCAAGCATGCTTATGAGTTCTATTTAAAACACATCAGTGATATCAACAAAAATGGAATGCACCTTGATGATCATTTGCTGAATATACAAGTACTTGCTACTGTTGTTTGTTTTTTCAGATAGAGCTGTAGTCTTTGTGTGTATACACATATATATGCCCCCATGCTATGTGACTGTTCATCTAACTGCATTGTAGAATCATCTGCTTCTAAGAGCAATTTATCTCACTCAGATGCATACAGCAATGTAGGCCCCAAAGCACTTTGAATATCTTAGAAGAAAGTAAATGCAATTGAGAAAAATTGCAGTTCCTTTCAGTCAAGGATTTTAGAAACTGCTCTTGGGTTGTTCAGTTTTTCTCCAAAATCTAAGACATAATATGAATAACCATTGTGCTTATACTTTATCCAGAAAAAGTACATATCTGTCAAGTGACTAACTTCCCAGGTCTATTCTAGTTGAACAAAATGCAGAAGAAAAACTATTTATTTGCTAAGTCAAGATTTTGCATTGTTGTTAAAATGTACAGACAACACACACTAAAGTAAAAATTTCTATTACCACATTTCTAGTGCATGCCTTAGGGTTATACCTCATTAGTATACAACTGACTCAATGTTAATAATAATTGATATTTGCATTGTGCTTGAAAGATTCAAAAGTATTTGAATATAAATAATAGTTTTAAAGAAGATTAGAATAAATCATTTCCCACATTTTATGATGAAATTCAAAGTATTTAAATGCCAAGTACAGAACATATATTCTACTTCCTAGATCATTGGAAACATTTTCCATTTATTCACTGAAAAGCTGACTGAATTACTGTGTGCATTGAAAATGAGCAAGAAGTCCCATAACTCATTGCAATTTCCAAGTAATTGGCTGAATTTTCCAAGATCCAGAATAAGGAAAAATTCTTAGCTACCTAAAACCTGAGAACAAGCCTGATAGGGGGAGGATTATTTTTTCCACCAGGATTTACTACTTTGAGTATATTATTCAATATTTCCCCTACCCTGTAATCTGAAAAATATTCCCCTCTCCCCATTTCAGGACAATATTCCTTAATTTTTGCAAATTACTTTATATTTGCTTTCATGCAAGCTGTGAGACAGAAATGTAAACTTTGACCTATGTAAATACACAAATGTCTTAGTATCATTTACTAAAGTGTCAGTCCTCTCTGCATCAAGATATGAAATATTCATGTGATATGGATCATTACATGTTGATTATTGATCCTGCACTTGTCTATATTTGTGTCTGAATTAGTAGATTCATATTAAGAGGTAGGACAATAGGACTATCAAACTGACATCCTCTTGGGTCATATGTGAAACTATGTGATGCTAAGGGATTTGGGAGATGGGTATAAATATAGCGACTCAGGAAAACTCTAAAGTTGTTTGTTGGGGAATATTATTTTAAGATGTGTTAATTGTTTATGTTGCATTTGGAACTCTGTGAAGCTGTGTTACTTTGCCTGTCTAAAACACCTGATGGTCTAATAAAGATCTGAACAGCCAATGGCAAGCCAGGAGAAAGGATAGGTGGGGCTGGCAGGCAGAGAGAAGAAATAGAGGGAGAAATCTGGGAGAGGGGAAAGAAAGAATGAGAGAGAAGGAGGAGCGCTCAAGGTTCCAGCCACCCAGCTACACAGCAAGCCATGGTGTAAGAAATAAAGAAAGGTATACTGGAATAGAGAAAGATAAAAGCCCCAACGCCAAAGATAAATGGGATAATTTAAGGAAAGCTGACTGGAAACAAGCCAAGCCAAGGCTGGACATTTATAATTAAGAATAAGCCTCCATGTGTGATTTATTTGGGAGCTGGGTTGTGGGTCCCCCCAAAAGAGCAAAAATAACCAACAACAATTGTTACTATCTGAACTTTGTATGCTTCCTATGTTTGTTTCCATCCCTATGATAAGTCCTTTTCCTGGAAATATACAAGTGTAAGCCAGTCACTTTTATCTTTTCAACTTAAGACACACTATTTCTTTGGATATGTTGGTTCATCTACTCTGTGATAAGCAGGTTTTCTGTTTTAGGAGTGATAATGGTGATGAAGAAGATGCTATTAACAATGGTAATGATGGCCACGCAGTGGTGGCATAACCCTTTAATCCCAGCACTCGGGAGGCAGAGGCAGGCAGGTCTCTGTGAGTTTGAGGCCAGCCTGGTCTATAGAGTGAGTTCCAGGAAAGGCACAAAGCTGCACAGAGAAACCCTGTCTCAAAAAACCAATAAATAAATAAATAAATAAATAAATAAATAAATAAATAAATACATTAAATTAAATTAAATAAAGAAAAAACCAATGGTAATGATGGTAATAGTATATTTATAAAGATGGTGATAAAGGTTTTAATAATCAATAGTGAGAAATGATCTTTTACCACTTACTTCATGCCAGACACTCCAGAAAGCCCTTTTCATATAAGAGTTAATGTATCCTTAAAACAACTCTGTGAGGGACTATCCATTTAAGACACTTTTACCCTAAACTAATACATGTTATTGCCATTGTTTTTAGCTGTCCACCAGAAGTTGATGGCAAGACCCTATTGCTGATGACACCATACACATTGGTAATAGAAGATATGAAAATCAAATTGTTATTGACCAGGAGGAGCCTTACTCCTTCATGACTAGCATTCATAGTTCTGGATGGTGCTATGTAAAGTGCTTGATGCTGTGGAATGTTGTTCTGTATGCTGTGAATATGTGTTGCTCTGATTGGTTGATAAATAAAATGCTATTTGGCCAGTAGCAAGGCAGGAAGTGTAGGCGGGGCAAGCAGACAAGGAGAATTCTGGGAAGAAAGACAGAGTGAGGAGTCACCAGCTAGACACAGAGGAAGCAAGATGACAAGGCAGAACTGAGAAAAGGCACCAAGCCACCTGGCTAAACATAGATAAGAATGATGGATTAATTTAAGTGTAAGAGCTAGTCAGTAATCAGCCTGAGCTAATGGCCAAGCAATTATAATTAATATAAGTCTCTGAATGATTATTTTATAAATAGCTGTGGGTTCGTGGGGCAGAACCCAAGAAACTTCTGGCTACAGCTCGAAGATAAAAGTCATTGATAGTCTTACTCAGATGTGGACCCTGTGAATTCTGATATAACAAATAGTGTGGCAAGAATTGCCTATAGGTGTAACAGTGACAAGAACATTATGGCTGTGACCAATTGTTTTTTTTTAAATTGCATTTAAGACTTCTTACAAAGAAGGAAACATGCCTGGTGCTGTAAATCTGGACAACAATCCATGATAAGGAAGTTCACAAGCATCAGGAATAAACCTACTATTATTTTGCTAAATAGATAGTTTCTAACTGCCTTCTAAATTTGTCTTTCTTTTCATTTCTTTTTTTTTTTCTTTTAGATTTTTTGAGACAGGGTTTCTCTGTGTAGCTTTGGAGCTTGTTCTGGAACTCACTCTTCAGACCAGGGTGGCCTCATACTCATGGAGATCTGCCTGCTTCTGCTTCCCGAGTGCTGGGATTAAAGGGGTGCACCACCATCGCCTGGTCTAAATTTGTCTTTCTAGTCATAGCCTTCAGACCTTACAAGGGAAGTTTCTTTGTAGGAGAGGCAACTGTTATTGCAGAAATTTACAACTGTTAAACGTGGAGAATAAATGTCAGAGGAGTATTCAGCCAGAAATAGGACATGACTATCATACTCAGACACATCCTCTCTCTCTCTCTCTCTCTCTCTCTCTCTCTCTCTCTCTCTCTCTCTCTCTCTCTCTCTCTCTCACACACACACACACACACACACACACACACACACACACACAGAGAGAGAGAGAGAGAGAGAGAGAGAGAGCTAAGTCTCAGAAACAATGTCAGAAAAAGAGATGCAAAGACTGAAGACTAGAGGCCAGGAAGAATTGACTGAAGCAGTGTCTCCTTAAGAATGCCAGGACCAAAGCACTTACAAACTCACAGCAGCTGTGGTTGCACAAGACCTGAACAAGATTAAATCAGCCAATATTCTAGCATGGATCAGGGAGGAGTTCACAAGTTGCTATCCTCAAATGAAGAGCAATAGACTGGTAATGGCCACTGAAGGAAGGAGAATAGAATTCCTTTAAGGCTGTGGCTTCTACTAGGTTGACCATGCTCCAGTGGATAGTCCTATATAAAGTGTATGTGCAGAACAAAATGGCCTCATTGGGTTATTACAAAAAAAAAAAGCCAAGATTTGAAAGAGTAGAAAAATGGGGATGAATCTGGAAGGAGTTAAAAGATGACTATCATGAAAATGCAATGTATGAAATTCCCAAAGAATTAAAAATAAAATATTTTCTTAAATGTCCTTTGTCACCCCTGTGGCCATAGCTCACAGCTTGAAGAAATCAGATCATACTCCGTCCAGCTTTATCCCTGGAACAGAGAGTTTAGAAGCCTGTGTTACGTTGTACTTTTACAGCTACTGATTTATGGCCCTAAGCAGTACCTTGGTCCTCCATTCTTTGTTATGTATAGAGACTTTATCCTGTGGTGTAAAACTTCCCATAAGCCTCACAACTTATGAAAATCAGCTATTGCCTTTGTGGGATTTCTTTGATGACTCCTCTGCCTTCCAGCTATATGTACTCCTTGCCACAGTCATGTTTTCCATGATGCTACTCTACCCTCTCTCACTTCTTCTTGCTTTAATCTCTCATTCTTAATGAAGCTCTTCTCTAGTTGTAAAGAGAAACCCCTCTTCTTTATGTTAAGACCCAGGTATGCTGTTTCAGTGTAATGTGCTGTTTCCTTTGTAATTGTCCCTCATTTTAAGACTCTTTCTCCTAATAAACCTCATTCCTGAAGTCAATTATGCCTCTTGCCTGAAACAATGGCTGCTGCTCCATTCATACAGTTAACAATGATGTAGTTGTTATTTTCATATCCATTTTAGATTTGAGGGAACAGGCACAAGTAATAACTATTTCTGAAGTGCACACAAGCCAGAGTGGGGATGCTACCTACAAACCTACTCACTAAGAGGAAAGGTTGTTCCCTAACTGCTATTAAACTTTGATGTCTGACTGTGAGCTTGGATAATTTTCCATACAGTATGTAAAAGGCATGTTAATTCCCTTCTTTTAAGTTTAGGATGGGTGTAGGCAATACTATTTTTGTAGGTGCTCATGTATTGGAAATGTTGATATATTTTCATTAGAAGTATTAGAGTCATGTGACATACTAACATATATTTGTGTCAAATTCTCATTTGAAATTCAATCTAGACCTCAATATGGTGTGATTTTTGAAGCATCAAACACAGATCTTTGGGACATTTGGTGGTTTGTGAAAGGAAGCATGAAACACATGACTGTTGTGAACCAGTCTATGGTAATTTAGCTACCTCTCTAACTTGGCAACTGATCCTGGAAACAACAGAGAAGAACCTCAGTGGGACTGGGAGAATGTTTTCCTGTGTGTCCTGACATTGCTGAATGTTTGAGAATTGGAGTGAGATATGTTTATGTGGTAGAAACTGAATTTTCCTTTAGTAACAGAGGCACAAAAATTGTGCCTCAGTTAACAGGGAAGTTTCCTCTGACTATTTTTTTATATATATATATTTTGTTTTTCTGTCAGGGAAAGAAAACTAAAATTGAAGGCCATATTTTATTTTTATACTAGCCTAGTATAATTTCCCTATTAAATTATATAGAATTAAAATATATCTGCCCAAAGAAAACAGAAGAAAATGCAAAACACAATAAAGTGTGAAATTAACAAATGGAATAATGATGTTAACTAGCAACTGCTAAAAAGTGTATCTCATAATCAATAATTCCCTGTGTTTTAACATTATACACTGACCAGTAAGTCATTCTTGATAGTTTATGTGTAAACATCGTCCTTCTGTTGATGACAGTGGTCACTGTTTGTGTAGGGAACTTCATTCTCTATTTACTTTGCAGTTCTATTTTTTGCTGTAGGCCGCAAAAAATATATGAAGTAGGAATTCAGCTGATTATGACAAAGCTATACCTGGAAGAGTTAAGAACTCTTCCAGAGGATAAAACTAAGGCTCAAAGAGTCTTAGTGATATTAGCTTTTGATTATTAACCATTTCCTGCTATTAATTTCTCATGTGCTATTGTAGCTTTTCCATCATTCATTGGGCACAATTTCCCCTATACAATTAAAATATTTGTATAACTTTCTCCAACTGTGCTAACAACAGACACAGTCAAAATCCCTAATTTCAGGCCTTTCTGTAATTATTGTCATTAGCAACATCTGGCCAGGACCTTCTCTGGACGAAAGTATCTTATCTGAGATACCTCACAGACTTTCTAAGAACAGATTTGAGTATCCAGACTATCTGTTTGAGAAGGCCTGGCAGAGGTGCTAAGTATGCTTAACTTTCTCCTTTTCGAAATCTTATCTCTAGTTTTAGATCTCCTTTTTAACAGTTACCAGGTGCATCTAGCTTTGACAGAAATTGCCTAGCCACTGTGTATACTCCTCCAGCCTGACAGAAAATGGCAGGGGCTGAGACAGCTTGGACAGATAAGGGGACCAAAGGAAAAACAAAGGCAGTTTTATTTTCTCCCATGACCTGGTGACTTAAAGGTTCTATAGGTTCTTAACATTTCAAGTAATCACTTCTAAGAATATAATTTGAGCACATAAACCCTCTTTGCTTAGATATTAATAGAATTTAGCCCTCAGTTATTCATTCCCCATTAGTCACTTCCCTTTTGGGTTACAAGCTGACAATTGACAGCTGACAATTACGGCTCTTTTGTGTGGATCGTATTGCCCCTCTTTTTGACCCTGAGGGAATTCAAGCCTGGTGACCTTGCCTTAGCCACAGCATTGCTATTGCATGGGTATATAACTGTAAGCCTCAGAGACTTGAGAAAACTAGATTGGAGGAGAACTATATTGGAGGACTAGAAGAGAGAATTAGAAGGATGAGATTGAAGATGAGGAAAAACCAGATGGGGAAGAACTAGGTGAGTAAGAATGAGATGAGAAAGACCAAGATGGGGCAGAACTAAGATGAAGGAATTAAGTAAGATAGCACTTAGAGGGAAGAGCAGAATGAAGTAGAGAGGATCAGGCAAGAAAGGAGCAATTTATGAGAGAAGAAAATAAGCTATGTAGAGAGAGAACTGTCTCAGAAAAATAAAGTGAATGAACTAAAGAATTTCATGTACATAGATTCATTTAATGTCATCAAAGATTAGATTATTAGCTGGTTGTAGAGTCTTCCACGGATCCTAGAAGAGGGCTATCGAGGGGCTGGACCCCAATAGTCTGAGTTAATTTTTTACCTTATAGTTAATGGTGTCTTCTTTTTGAGTTGCTACTGGGTATGCTGATCATTTTTCTATAGAAATAAAATTTATCATCAAAGAAAATATTTTTTGAAAGAGATTATATCATTGTGCTTGAACTTTATAAGTATAAATAAGGCCAACAAGGTTTTCTTTAACTATTTTTGTTTACAATCATTTAACTAAATATGCCAGTGGTTCTCAACCTTTCAAATGCTGTGTGACCTTTTAATACAGTTCCTCATGTTGTAGTGAACTCCAACCATAAAATTATTTTCATTGCTATTTCATAACTGCAAATTTTGCTGTTATGAATTATAATATAAATATCTGATTTGCAGGATGTCTGATATGTGACTTTTGTGAAAGGGTTTTTTGACCTCCTCCCTCCCCCGCAAAAGGGGTCATGACTCACAGACTGAGAAGCACTGAACCATACCATCCTAACATCCTGAAGAACATGTACCTGGAGCCTCATCCTGATTCACATGGTCTTAGGAGTATGCTCTGTTCCATTTATTAAATACAGTACCCAAAGTTTAATGACCTTGAGCAGTATTCTTTGAATATGCTTAGTGTTGTTTTGTTTTTTAATTTACAACCAAATATTAATAAGTTGGTTTTAAATGAGAGTATGGAAGGGTTGGCCCAACAATCAGGGTTGTCAGAATGCTGAAGACTTAATTTTCAACATCACCATCCATCGTATAATTTAGTTTCTTTGTGAGAAGGCACAAATATAAAGAACAAGGAAGATAAATTACCTCTCACACTAACTAGAGAAAGCTATCATTGTTCCTTGTAATTTTCAGTTATAATTTCTTAATAGTAATATTCCAGACTATAAAATCCTTAAAAATCTGTTTCATGATTTTTGGAGATTTACAGGAGTTTACAGACTTTCTCCCTGTACCTTTACAGCTAATTTTTCTTCTTCTAAAATTTGCTTACACATTGCTCTAATGTCAGACAATGACCACAGTATTTTCACAGATTTCTTTTCAAAGCACACAGTAACACAAGGTTTGCATAGGGATGAACAGATGAAGTGAATCTGGTAAAAACACAATGTCATTAAGACTGTTCCCCTAATGAGAACATGGATGACCCTGAAGGAGATTGAGTAGACAGGTCCCTCACTCATAAGTGGAATCTAAAAATATGGAGTAGCTCTTACTCAAAATTTGAAAGGCCACAAATTCTTCAAATCACCTTAACAAGTGTCATCCAGTCATCCAGGGACTTACCCATTCACCCAAAATTGCTTCATAAAGTTCAGTTTCTCCTGTCATGTGGAAAGACATGTGGATTTTCTAGTTTCTTATTTCCAACTTTGAATGTCTTGACCTGTCAGAGCATTACTCAGGATGAAGGGCCACCTGCTGCTTGTCTTTTCCTTATTCTCTAATCCTGTAGGATGTAGATTCTGACTTTTATCACATATTGAACAATCTAAGAAGCCAATTCCCCATTTGTCCATAATTTCAGAGATGTTAAAGCTAAATATGATTCTTAAGCCACAGTTTTCAACGTTCATATTTTTATTCTCATTTTGTTTTAGTATATGATCCCTGAGTACCTTTTCTTATTTAGATTTGTTTGTTTTAGATTTTAACCAGTTCAAGTAATTTTTTGAGGTAGGAATATTGTTGATTTTTCTCTTTGCTTTCATGCATATATATATGCTTGTGTACCTATATGTACACATATAAAAATGTTCTCCCCCTCCCCCGAGAATGTTTCTAATCTTTTCCATTTCAGTTTTAGTGTTAACTATTCTATAACATCATCATGAATCATTTTCTTTTATTCATTTTGTATTTTGATACAACTGTGGAGATGTATTTTAGTCAGGGCTCTTTAGAGGAACAAAACTAAAAGAATAAATCTAGACGAAAATATAAAAGGACAATTTACTAGAGTAGCTTATAGCCTGTGGTCCATTTAGTCCAACAATGACTTTTATCAATGGAAAGTCCTAGAATCCAGTAGTTATTTAGCCGATGACACTTGATGTTTCAGCTGGTGTTTGGTATATGCTGGAATCCTGAAGCATTAGGCTCTAATGCCAGGGAAGGAAATAATTTGCCAGTGAAAGTGAGGGCAAGCAGGCAAAGAGCAAAAGCTTCCTTCTTCCGTGTCTTTTATATAGGCTGCTACTAGAAGGTGTGGTCCAGATCTAAGGTGGATCTTCTCACCACAAAAGTTCTAGATTAAAGTTGCATCTTCCCACTTTCTTAATTAAAATAATTTAATTGAGAAAAATCCTTCACAGGTGCAACAAGCCACTTGGGTTTTACTTAATTGGATGTAGTCAAGTTAACAACAAGAATAGGCATCACAAGTCCACCCCTTGTCAACATGACATACAATCTTATCTCTTTATGTAATGCTTAATTTCCAAATGAAAACAAAAATCAGGTCATAATTACTCTTAACCTGATATAATGATCCAATGTACAACTATAGATGCATTATATATTTTATCAGGGCATAATTATTTCTAATATGATATAACTATGAGTAGGTGACAATTTCCCCTGAGGGACATTTTTTGAATCTCAAAACTTAAATATGATAACCACTGATATTATCTCAATTGATAATATGTTACATGATACATAAATAGAGGAAAGAACACATAATTATCTGCACAAACACAAACATTCTTAATAAAATATAACAGAAACACTAAAGTCATTTTAACCCTAGTTTCTGCAATTGGTCACATGGTTTTAGCTGGCAATTATAACTACCTTCCTCTACTACCCATTCTGTATTTTCTCCACCCTCAGTGAGCACCTCAGCAAGTCTTGGTATTTTTCCTGGAGGAGTACCCATATTTTCATTCCTGAAGGGTCTGTGCCCATTGTCATCCTGCCTGAATTAATTTGTTATAATTTCCCATTGACTTTAATCACAGGGCATGGTGGCACCAAAGACACACTAAAGGATCTTCTGCAGTCCAGACATAATGTTCCTTACCTCCATTGTGAAGAAGCAATTCAATTTCCCCTTGGTAATATAGATCAATCTCTCCTCCTAACACTATTATTCCTTTTTTAGACTGTTGGCTTAAGGTCATCAGGAGCCCAAAGTGGCAAGGGGGATGTCTGAGCTTTCAGGTCCTTAGAATGCTTTTATGGCTCCTGCATCCTCTGTAATGCCCCCTGTCCTGAAACCACAACTTCTAGCCCAGAAGAATTTAAATTTGTGGGAAAACAAAGCAAATATTTTCCTAGTGGGTCACCAGGGGAGAGAGTGGGTGGAACTATTTCCTTTTCTAGCCCTTGATTCCTGGACCCATGGATCCTGGCTATGGGAGAAAACATACCATATATAGGATGCTGATTCAAAGTACATATGACCTTCTGGAGAATTCTACCCAGCCCTCCACACTTTATTACATATTTGGCACTGTAACTGTATTGAAAAGGCCATTCCATTGTTCCATCAGACCAGTTGCTTCAGGGTGGTACAGGAAATGGGAAGACCAGTGGATTCTATGAACTTGGGCTAACTGTCATCTTTGGCTGTGAAGTGAGTTCCTTGGTCAGAAGCAATACTCTGTGGAATACCATGATGGTAGATAAGCATTCTGCAAGCCTACAGATGGTAGTTTCAGCAGAAGCATTATGCGCAGGAATTAAAAATCCATAACAAGAATAAACATCTACTTCAGTAAGGACAAAGCATTGTCCTTACTATGGAAAAGGTGGTCCAATGTAATTGATCTGTCACCAGGTCACTGACTGGTCACCCTTAGGGAATATGCCATATGTAGGGCTCAACATTGGTCTCTGATACTAGCATATCTGGTGCTCAGTAACATCTGTAGCCATGTCAGCCTTGGTGAGTGGAAATACACATTGCTGAGCCCATGCAGAACCTCCATCAATGCACCATGGCCACTTTGCTCATGGACCCATTGGAAAATGATAGGGGTGGCTGGGGAAAGAAGCTGAGTCCACAGAATGCACCATCCTATCTACCTGTTTCCTGAGCTCCTCCTCTGCTGAAGTTACCTTTTGTTAAACATTTACATGCAACACAAGGATCTTCATATCCTTTACCCACCAGGAGAGATCTATCCACATATTCCTTTTCCAGATGTCTTTCTCATCAATTTTTCCGTCATGCTGTTTCCATGTCCGTGACCATCCAGCCAATCTATTGAATGAGTGAACAATTGTATATCAGGCCATTTCTCCTTCTAAACAATATATCAGAGAAATCAATAACTTGCTCAAGGTCAGAACATGAGCAGGCAGTAGAATCAACTTTCAAACCTCTATACATTAGATTTTTTTCAGCTCTATCACAATGTTCTAAGCTCAAAGTTGCAAAATATAATATGAAGAAACTCTTCTCTGTTTTCATAGTTTCTATAACAATGATCATATCATCATCAACAGTGGTATTATTATTATTTATTTTTGTCTTCATTATCCCTATTGCTGTATATGATGTCCCTACTCTGTAACTAGAGTTAGGCCAGGTGCTTATCAGGCTTAATCTCTAACCTTTCCCATTATTCTATTGCCCACTTATCATTTGCTGATCTTTTCTCATCATCAAGTCTGGGGTTAGAAGTTTCTAAGTTAAATACAGATGTTCACCATTTTTTGATGGGTTATCCCCTATAAATTAGGCATCAATGAAAACTTTCATAAGTGAAGAAAATACTTAATTCACTCACTTACTGATCCTCAAAGCACAGTGCACAGTATACTATGATCATTTCTTCTTGTGGTCATGAGCTGGCTGTGAATAGCTGTTCCATCACAAGGGATCATCACATATACCTAGAGTGATGAACACATGTATTCAAAATTATAACTACAGAGCCAGGCCCACACTCACAGTCAGGTGCCACTACGATGAACAATTATGTGATGGATAGGTGTGAAAGACAGAAAAAAAGAGCAGTACATGTGCTTTGGAAAGAGGTGGAACTGGAGACAGGACAGAAGTGACAGGTGTGAGAGAGGACTGAGGTCAACAGTGGACCATGTTGTTACCCAGTAAGGTCAGCAGGGTGGCGTGCAGCAGCCTGGAGTTTACGCAGACACAGACTCAGCACCTAAACACACAGCCCTGCCATGGGATCATCCTGGCTCTTGGAAACAAGGAAAAATCAGTCATTAAAGCAATGACCATTCCTGTGTAACTGCAGCAAAAAGTCAAGTTTGGAGAGATTAACATGTTCACACAGCTTGTACATAGGCAAGACATATTCAAAGTCATATGTATGGGTATCACATATTCACTAATAATCTTTCTCTAACATCACTTTAATTTACAGCAATGGGAATGCAGATATTCCTTATGGTGAAAATGTCTGAGGCTTGAGGCTCACTGTCCTCATTTCGGTCAGTTTCTTTCTGCTTTTTCACCAGCCCCCAATCTTATGATAGTCCTACTTCCTGAACAGTTCACACATGGAAAATGGAAACTAGAATTTGAACTTGGGCATTGTCTTGGTGGTTTAGATGAGACAAGTTTACAAGGAAGTACCTCCTTTATCAAAGGGCATGCAGCTGTGTAAAAATTTGTTAGATATGGTCAAATGTGGTAGAGATGGAGACTTTGGAACTATTGAACGTAAAGATGAAAACAATTCTTTTCACTCCAACAAAATGTATCTTTGGTTTGATATTGAATTATGCAGAGTGAACTGGAATACATGCACCGATGCTTTCTGTTGATGTGGCAAATACCTGTGCTAGACAATTTAAAACCAGGAAAGGGTTATTTTGAATCAAGGTTCTAGAGGTTTCAATTTATATCTGCTTGGTCCTGCTGCCTTAGGGTCAGTAGTGAGGCAGCAGCATGTCATGGTGGGAAAACGCTTCACTTTATGGCAGCCAGCAAACAGAGATAATGAGGAAAGAACAGGGCTCCCAATATCCCCTTTAGTGGAACATGCTTCCCACTAATGAGCTAAACTCTCACTGAACCCTGTCTTTGAAGGTCTTCATCAGCTCCAGTTAGTACTCTAACCTGATCACCAAGCCTTTAACACTGGTTTGGGGGGACACTAAGATCCAAATTATATTGCTCTCCATAGACTTGCAGAAGTGTAAGGGTTTGCAGGCTTCCCAGTCATATTTGTTCCTTCATATCTGAAACAAAATGTTTGTTCAAATTGCTGTTTATGGATTTTTATGTTTGTTTTAATTTTCTGGTGTTTGTTTTCTGTTTTTGAAATAGGGTCTAATCTCACTGTGTAGCCTAGGCTGGCTTTAAATTTGTGGTTTCAGCTTCTCTTGTACCTGGTTATTGCTTGCAATTTTGTTCTGAAATTCTAATGCTGCTAATGAAATGGACAGAGTTTAAGTACCAATGGAAGGGGGCAGTTTTGCACACTTACTTGATTTATGGACCCATAGATATTGTACATAGAGACCAGGCCAAGCAAGGCATCCTTCAATCCAGGAAGGATTGGGGAAGATGGGAAGAAAAGGTAACTTAATATTAGAAAGCTTTCCAAGCCATAGGAATGAGGAGCATTGAAGATGAACCTTTGAGAGTTACCAGCAGTAAGTTTAATCACTCAAAATAGGCCCATCTGTTTGAAATGCATAAGTCCTATACATTTCCACCTGTGCATCCCCAATGTGAGGAAAGCTGTATGTCACATCCAAAGCACCCATTTCTGATGGCTAGCTCAAATGTGTGAAGATAGTGACAGATGGTACCAAAGAGGCCACACCCCCTTCAAGGGTTGCTCTGAAATTGGGTAGCATGAAACAGGATAAAGAAACCTTAACTAAAGCTGATTTGCATAGACTTTGAGGATCTTCTCATTGACACCAAAACATGAGGTGTAAAGTTATTTTTTTCAGTCTGTGCCACATAGGAGGGTAGAAAAGAGAGATGGACACCACACAGAAAATAGAAATGAGGAGACAGCTGATAAGTACAAAGGGTATCACACATTATTACAATAATCACACCATTGCTAAAACTTTCTGGGCTTCCAAGGCCCCCATTAATTACGTTCAATCTGACCTAAGTTGGATCATTGCAAGGTCCAAAGTAAATGAAATAATTATTAATTGCAGGCTTTTTATTGTTGGTAAAGAAAGTAGCTAAGAAGGAAGGGCTAGTAATACCTACTGGTTTCAAGTTTCAAAAGATGGCTTAGAGAGGAAAAGATATTTTCCTTGATTGCAAGACCAAAGCCACTTCACAGTATAAAATTACAATAATTGCAGCCATATATCATAGCATGTCATGAATCCAGGACAAAGCTCAGCCGCCTTTCACATGTAGCAACAAAAATGCAAGCAAGTTAATGGATTTCTTTCTCCTTATTCCACTAGAGAGCAGTGTTCTTTTGTTCAAATCAAGTAGTTTGTTTTTGCAAAGAACCATTGAGGAAAATCTACTTTAAGCAGTTTTAATAGCACAGGGAAGTCTCTCCTTGCTGTGAGGCTTTCCTTTTGAATGAAAGGTACGAATTTGTTTCCAGTAAAGTGACTCTCCCTGCAGTGGGTGAACTTCAGACACCTTCTCTACTGGTGAAAAAAGATTGACTCTTCAAAAAACAGCGTGAAAGCTAGAGTTTCCCTCACGTAGGATATTCTTAAGGAAGGTTAATATTCTGCCAAAATAGGCACTGTTAATCAATCATTAAAGATTTTAATAGAATAAATAAGACTATTAGCAATAATTTCCTCTCATTTATAACTAAAGTGACTCAGAAGCAATAGCCAATATAAGACTATTAACAATAGTTACTTCTTTTCTTTTTTATAATTTATACCTTAAATGACTCAGAGGCAATAGCCAATGATGTCAGAAACAGAAATAAAGGCAGATAAAACAAAAAAAAATGCAGAGAAAGGCTATAGGTGAGCTCTGAGGAACATTTTGGATCCCCTTCTAACTCATTATCCTGTTAGTTCCTATACTGATATTGATGAGAACAGCAATGTTTGTTTGCTTCCCTAAAAGAAAATATTCTGTCATAGGCAATTTGGCTAGAACTCCATGGTTGATTGGTTGTTACTCCAAGAAGTCCAAGCCCATCCTAACTAGAGTTGAAGGGTGTCTCTTCATTTCATGTTGACAAATGGGTTTCTAACCCTTTAGTTTTGAACACACGGAAATAGGCAAAACAAAACTAGTGAGTCTATGTGTATATGTGCCTGACTTACTGCTTTTCTTGTTTAATAAGAATTAAATTTCTGAATAAGACAAAGCGAACAAATGTTTTCTTTCTATATTTTTTGATGTCTATTTGTTTTCTAATGATAGCAAGGCAGAGTATGGATTTGGGTGAACGGGGAGATGAAGAGGGTTTAACAAGAGTTGGGGGCAGGAAAACCATAATAAGAATACATTATATGAAAAAAATCTATTTCTAATTAAAAGAAATTAAAAAAATTAAACTCCTGGGTAATTTTTCATTCTCATACCAGGAAATGAATACACATGTATGTATCTAGCAGCACAGGAGCTTTGGAGGCTTTCCAGGTTCAAATCCATGTATCCTGACATGAGGTGTGCTTGTGGCCATGCCCACTTCTCTCCATGTGCCTGTCTTGTCTTTTATACGCTCTATACTTCACTATTTTTCTTAAACACACTCATCAATAAGACCATAAACAAAATATCTTGGGAGCCAAATAAATAAGGAAAGGCTCTTCAGATCATTGGGCATGCTGTTTTTGAGGCACTCAAGTGCAGAAAAAGGAAAGTTGGACATCAGCTGATCCTGGAATGATTTTTTGTGTGTGTGTGTGTGTGTGTGTGTGTGTGTGTGTGTGTGTGTGTGTGTGTGTTGGGGGGCTTTTGCTCATTTTTGCCTACATACTGAATTTTCTGAGATGTTATTTGTTGGGGGACCTTTTTGACCAAAATAATTGAGTTTTCTGACTTTAATATCCAGTTATTATGGAGGACAGTGTTTCCCATAACACCTGGAGCATGGAAAATGCTGAGTAAGCAAGGATGAAATTATGAATGAGTGAGTGGAAAAAGGAAGCTAGAATCCTGTACTGTTCAGTCTGCTTTGATGCCATATACTTAGGACTTAGCTATAATATGAGCTTTTCTAGTATTTTGAAAAATGGAAACTCTATTAACCAGACCTCAGGGACAGTCCAGAGAACTTCTCAGGGCCTCTAGAGCACAACCGAGATTTGAAGCAGAGCTCTGTGCATTTCTCATATGTCTCATCACAGAAAGCCCTGAGCCTCATTTTAAGCATTTATACAAACAAGGGTTGAGAGTACCTCCTTTCCAAAATCATATGGAATCTGATTTATCATAATTATCTGCCTTGCTTAAAACACACACTTAGAAATAGATTAAACCATTTCTTAGTGTATCCCTGCCCAGACATAGTCTCCCACTTCCCGATTAATTATCTTTTGAGCAGAGTTCCTGCTCTGTAGTCTAAAACTGACCTTGAAAGATTCCTGAGTGCTGGGCTCACAGGCACATGCCACCATGCACGACTACATGAAGTCTTTTGATTAAGTCAGTTTATAATAATCCAGAAGAAACACTAAAATGTTGGGATTTCTTCAGTGCTCATTATGCATCCTGTATGAAAACAAGTCAGGTAAACAATTCACTAAGTGAGCCATTTAACTTGGAATTTCTTTAATATCTGAAGACTGGATGAAGTACAAAGAACATCAAGTTTTTATTTTTCCTTTTTAGATGGAAAAGTCAATGCTTTGAAAAGCATTAAAGAAATGATAAATGCATATGCCCATTTGTGAAGGCTAGCTTGCTGTGTGTTTAAAAGCTTTGAAATATTCATAAACTTTAAGGCAGTAAATTCAAGAAATACAACACAGAGAAATCACTATCCGAAGCACATCATCAGAAGCTTATATATAAGGCTGATTTGTAATTATTTTTCACAGCAGTGAGAAAAAGAAATACAATTTAAATGCTTGGCAATAGGATATTAATTGACTATGCTGTAATATTTCCTTATAGCAATCTTTTATGAGCCTATTAAAACTACATTTTCAAATAATATTTGACATAGAAAATACTCAAATGTAACATTATATGAGATTTAAAACAAATTTACAATATGGTGTCAATTTAATAAAATAGCGTTTCAAATAATTATTCAGCATAGGTCAAGTTGCCAATGAAATATTGTCAAAGTAAAACCTGAGCAAAGACCAATAAATTGTCAGCTAAGGAGAAAAAATAGTTCTAGTTTTTTCAATTTCTCAAGTTCAGATTAATAATTGTAAGTGCAAAATAGTACGTTACTTTAGGTTATACTTCTGTTAGGTTATATGACATTAAACTATATTTATTATATGATCATAATTTGCTTACTTCTTCTCAAGCTTTGTAGTTTTCCAAATTTTGACGTTAAATTAAAAAAAATTACCAAAATCAGAAGTAATTTAACTACACAGAAGCTGTAGTAAATAATCACTTTTAACTTAATTTAATATAGTTTCATAATGTGTATTGTGTATTATGATCATATTCACCTCTTGTTTCCCTCTTTTATCTTCCTCCTGATGACTTTCTCCTCAACTAGTGCCCCTCCTACTTTCATGTTTTGTGTGTGTGTGTGTGTGTGTGTGTGTGTGTGTGTGTGTGTGTGTTTTTATACAGATCTTGTGTTGGCAGCCATAGCTGCCGTGTGTTCACGACTGCAATGTTCATATCACATTCAGAAAACAGTCCTCCCTATCTTCTGACTTTTACGATCTTTCCCTTCCTTATTCAGATATGTTGCTTGGGCCTTGAAGGTGATCACACACACACACAGATACACACACACACACACACACACACACACACACACACACACACACACATATGAGCACTCAACAGGCACTTATTCTCAACACTTTGGATAAGTATGAGTCTGAATCAACCATCGCCCAATGAAAACAGATGTTTCTCTGGTCAAGGCCAACAATAGTGATAATCTATGGATATAAACACAAATATTTAGAAAGTGGCTTGACATTATAGCTGTATACTAAAATAAAGTAGTAGGCTTCACCTTACGGCCTATGACTTCCTCATCCACAGACTTTTGACTAGATTTACGGTATCAGTCACAAATTACTTCTATGAAGTGGTCCTAAAATCTAAGTAGAAAGTGATTGGTTACCCCATAAATAATCATGACACCTCTGTACCAATGGACACATATTTCCTGGAAGGTCGGTATTATGATATTCAGAACATAGAACTGTGTAAGGTCATGAGTAACTTTTCTCTTCCAGAGGCTTGCACATCCCTTTCTGACACTGTGAATACTAGATAGCAGGAATGAAACTTCTAGCTCAGTTCAAGCTTCAGTTCTCTGTGTCCTGTTTCCAAAGTGTCTGGTGCCTTCAGCAATAGTACCTTACCATCTACTTCTGGAGGGTGACCAAGAGTAATGATAATAATAGATGCATCATTTTGGGAGCCTCTGGGGCCCTGGTCAATAGGTCATACAATTCTATATCTGGTATTGGAAATTTGTTACCTATGACTTCCAGGAACAATAGAAAATATTTTTATTTTACAATGTATCTTAGCACAGTGCTTGGTAATATATAGAGACTAGATCTTTGAGCCTCACAACTTTGGGTATCAAAGTCAGAGATCAAGGTGTGGGCTGATTTGGTGTCTGATGACTGACGTTACTTTCCAAGATGGCACTTCTTTCTATATCTTTACATGCTCAAAAACACCAACAGCTCTCTGCACATCTTCTCTAAAGACATTAATCCTCATTCACAAAGAAGGGTCTTCACAACTTTTCAAGATCCCACTTCTAGAACTCTTATTAATGTTCTGATGATTAAATGTCAACACAGAGACATAGGCACATCACATGTCCAAGAGAATTTGGGCATTATCGGCAAAGTTTGGATAAGCCTAAATCTTCAGAACAGTAACAGCATATACTGAAGAAATGTATTTGAAACCATGTGCCTAGCTCAAGAGAGAAATTCATATTTAAGGAGATCACATAAAATCTACTCCACCATAATGAAATAAAGAAAATAAATGGATCCAGAGAGTTTAACCATCTACAGAGAAAAAGCTATCCCTATTCCATCTTATGAAAGCCTATCCAGGAGAAAGAGGTTTAAGTAACATCTGAGCATGTTGTTCCCCAAACTCTGTAACATATTTAGGACAAAATAATATTTGTGATTGCACTAACAGATTGTTATATTAAATAGAAAAGGTAAGCTTTTTATTTTCCTTTCTCTATAGCATGGATACCTGGGAGATTTATAGATGTTATCTGTTTAAAAAAATCCAAAGGCCTGTCTTATCAACTGCAAGCACTCTGCCCTTGCTCCAGCCACCATGTATAAGAACACCTCTGTTTGTAACAGCAGCATGGGAAGCACTGTGCATTCCTGAATGCTTGCCTGGACACGGGAAAGCATCCAGAAGAGTCTCCTGCTTGCAATGTGCAAAGATCTGATTTGTTTGCAGTGACAGTTTCTGAGATAGAAAGAAAAGACAGAGCAAGGCAAATAAAATGTATTTTGGTCTTATTTCCCTAGAAAGAGGAAGGAAGAAATATTGTAATTAAGTTATAATTTCAAAATAATCAATGTAAATGATGACTATAAATGTAAAATTAAAATATGGCTCAAATTACAGAGCAAATATGATGGCTTCAAAATTATGGGTCTTCAAGGTTTAAAACAAATTTTTAAGTGTTGCATTTCAATGAAGCGAGTTCAGTAAAAACAAAAAAAAAAGTTTGAATGGCAAATAAGGCCCTGTAGATGTGTAACTGAAAACTGGAAACTGCATTCTAGCATATGCCTGCATGAGTGTAGCTGCATCAGAGTGTGTTGTTGTTGGCCACTGTAAACACACATAACACTGAAATCAGAAACACATGAAAGAAGGGCTTAAGTTTATTATGTTTAAGCCTTTATTAAAATTTCCAATTTATTTTCACTGTCCTTTTATTCTTATTGTTACAAAAGTTTTGTTAAATGATTACAAATACAAACTAAGAAAAAAAGAACAGAGAACACAGTGGTCATAGTCAGGATCAGTGGCTACCTTTCTGCACACAGGGAACCTGAAGCAGAAAAACCGGAAAGAGGCTCCTGAACTAGACTCTAAGTGTGATGCTGAGCTAGAGCATCTTAAAGGAGAGCTCTGACCAATTCTTAAAACAGGTAACATGCATTGAGAAGGAAAATTTGGAACCAAAATTGCAATTACATATATGGTGCTAATATCATAAGAAAAATACAATTTGGTCTCTTTTTGTCCTCTATCTTCCTGATTACCCCTGCCCACAACTACCATAATTCTATATCAATGCCAGAACCACTACAAGAACATCAAAATGTCTGTGCTTTGTATTGCAATTATACAAAAGAGGAAAAGATATTGCTATTCCTCAAGGAAATCCAGACTGCTGAACCCTTCCAGATGATTTTTCAACTGAAGAAACTTATATATCTTTAAAGGAAAGTCTAAATAAAGAATTATTACCATAATACCAACCAGCTTGGAGGATATCTTTTCATAATTATTATTTCTGCATATTACTGTTTTAATACCTGTACAATTACTGAACATTTACTATGTCCCAGACACTAGGAACTCCAAATCATAAGAGATTACCTTCTCCCCTGGAAGGATTATGCCCATGGTAGAAAATGCTGTGATGTAAGAGCTAGGTGGACGATGAAGAGAGCAACATATAGGAAGAAAAGATCATGAGTATCTGGACGAGGCAGCCCTGTTCTACAGTACAGGCAAGAGAGACTCAATGTACCCTGTCTTTGAACCTAAATTTTGAAGCGTCCCCAATTATTTTTCTTGTTTCACAAGGAAGCAGATATGATTTATTTACGCTGTACAATAAAATATCTGGCATGACGATCATAAACCTAATGTTCTCATGAATTATTACTAATTCATTTCAAAAGATGTAGGCCAGTAGAAATTTTGGCAGCCCCGCTATGTTAGAATTATGTTTTTTCTTGAGATTAACCTTTTGCCCAAGCAAATCAATATTTCTTGCCAATAGCCCGAATCTCAATCCAAAGGGGACATACACAAAGTGAAAGAAATATTTTCATCTTTTTTCTCCAAATCAGCCACCAAGATACTAAAACATACAAATCTACATTCAAATAAACAATAAATTTCCATTCCTTTAGGGACCAAACTAAAACATTTATCTTTGCTTTCTATTCTAGATCATAACTCAGACTGTGTCAGTTATATATAATACTCTTTTTAAAAAATGTCTTCACATGTCCTAATAACTTCTGACATGGATACTTTTTCTAGAAAAGTTTTCCCCCCTTTTTAATCTGCCCCTTCTTCACCCACTCCTCAGGTTCCATATTGTCATATATATGCAGATTAAGAAATGATTTACTTTTTTGTTGAGTTTTAAGAGAACGTTCACACCCCAGGAATTTATTCTGCATCCTGATCAAGTTGAAAAATGACTGGCAACTGGTTGGAACTGTGAGTAATTTTACAAAGAACATTTAGCTAATCCTGTCAAGGAAGTCTGACCTCCCTGGCCTTACCTCACTGATGTAAGTTTTGAGTTTGTCCAGGTCTGATCAGCACCAGCTGTGAGCACCTCATTGTCACTACTAGAAGAAGAAAGGCTAGCCTACCCCAGGATAGGCAAAAAAACATGCCAGCACTGCAGATCTACACTGAGGCTATGCTTTCGTTCTTCTCAGTTCCTCCCTGCTCAGGGGAACTGATTGCACACATTGTTGCTTAAAACACTTGCCATTACATGTTGCTCAAATCAGAAAGAATGGTTATCTTTTTAAAATATGACAAACATCTTTCATTTAATATTTGTTTTTTCACTACAAATTTTGGTTCAAACTCTTTTTTATAAATTATTAAATGGCAAAGGAATTTATTAGGAGAGAAAAGCTCACTGTACAGAACAGAATTGTCACAGGTTCTAGAATGCTAGGACACAGTCTCCAGAGGTTCTGGCTGTCTGTGTCAGTCCTGCATCCAAGCCCATAAGGGAGAGAAGAAAAGCTTGTGTATGTGCATCTCTGGTCATTTTCTTTTCTTTTCTTTTTTTAAATTTATTTTTTATTTTTATTATTTTTTTATTATTAAAATTTTATTCATTTTACATACCAACCACAGATCCCCTCCCTTCCCTCCTTCCACCCCCTAGCCTCCCCCCATACTATCCTCCATTCCTACTTCCTCCAAGGCAAGGCTTCCCATGGGAGTCAGCAGAGTCTGATACACTAAGTTGAGGCAGGTTCAAGAACCTACCCCTGCATCAAGGCTCTGTAAGTTGTCCCACCATAGGTAATGGGCTCCAAAAAGCATGCTCATATCCTAGGGATGGGTCCTGATTCCACTGCCAGGGGGCCCCTTAAGCAGATCAAGCTTCATTACCTATGCAGAGGGCCTATTCCAGTCCCATGGAGGCCCCACAGCTATTGGTCTACAGTTTATGAGGTCCCACTAGTTTGGTTTGGTTGTCTCTCTGTTTCCCCATCATGATCTTGATGTCCCTTGCTCATAGAATCTCTCTTCTCTCTCTTCAATTGGACTCCTGGAGCTTGGCCTGGTGCTTAGCTGTGGATCTCTGCATCTGTTTCCATCAGTTACTGGATGAAGGATCTATGATGACAGTTAGGGTACTCACACATCTGATTACTGGGGTAGGCTAGTTCAGGCACCCTCTCCACTATTCCTAGTAGTCTAAGATGGGGTCATCCTTGTGGATTCCTGGGAACTTCCCTAGCACCCAGTTTCTCCCTATCCCCATGATGTCTCCATCTATCATGGTATCTCTTTCCTTGCTCTCCCACTCTGTCCTTGTTCCAGCTTGATCATCCCATTCCCTTATGTTCTCATCCTCCATCTCCTACCCTCCATTGTCCCCTTTATCCCCAGTCTACTCATGGAGATCTCATCCATTTCCCCTTGACAGGGAGCTCCATGTGTCCCTCTTGGGGTTCTCCTTGTTAGCAACCCTCTTGGAGCTGTGGGTTGTAGTCTGGTTATCCTTCACCTTTCATCTAGTATCTGCTTATGAGTGAGTACATACCATGTTTGTCCTTCTGAGTCTGGATCACCTCACTCAGGATGACATTTTCTAGTTCCATCCATTTGCCTGAAAATTTTATGATGCCATTGTTTTTCACTGCTGAGTAGTATTCCATTGTGTATATGTGCAACATTTTCTTTATCCATTCTTTGTTTGAGAAATATCTAGGTTGTTTCCCGGTTCTGGCTATTATGAATGATGCTGCTATGAACATAGTTCAGCATATGTCCTTGTGGTATGATATTCCTTGGGTATATGCCTAAGAGTGGTATCATTGGGTATGGAGGTAAATTGTTTTCCAATTTTCTGAGAAACCACCACACTGATTTCCAAAGTGGCTGTACAAGTTTGCACTCCCGCCAACAGCGGAGGAGTGTTCCCCTTGCTCCACATCCTCTCCAACATATGCTGTCTTCAGTGTTTTTGATCTTAGCCACCCTGACAGGTGTAAGATGGTATCTTGGAGTTGTTTTGATTTGCATTTCCTTAATGACTAATGATGTTGAGCAATTCCTTAAATGTCTTTCAGCCATTGGAGATTCTTCTGTTGAGAATTCTCTGTTTAGCTCTATAGCCCATTTTTTAATTGGATTGTTTGGTATTTTGATGTCTAGTGTCTTGAGTTCTTTATAAATTTTGGAGATCAGCCCTCTGTCAGATGTGGGATTGATGAAGATTTTTCCCATTCTGTAGGCTGTCATTTTGTCTTATTAACCATGTCCTTTGCCTTACAGAAGCTTCTTAGTTTCAGGAGGTCCCACTTATTGTTGTTCTCAGTGTCTGTCCTACTGGTGTTATATTTAGGAAGTGATCTCCTGTGCCACTGCATTCAAGGTTACTTTCTACTTTCTCTTCCATCAAGTTCAGTGTATCTGGATTTATGTTGAGGTCTTTGATCCACTTGGACTTGAATTTTGAGCAAATGGATTTATTTGCAATCTTCTGCATATTGACATCCAGTTATGCCAGCACCATTTGGTGAAGATGCTTTCTTTTTCCCATTGTACAGCTTTGACTTCTTTGTCAAAAATCAGGTGTTCATAGGTGTGCAGATTCATGTAAGCATTTTCAATTTGATTCCATTGGTTCACTTGTCAGTTTTTATGCCAATACCAAGCTGTTTTTATTACTATAGCTCTATAGTCAAGCTTGAGATCAGGAATGGTGATGCCTCTAGCGATTGCTTTATTGTTCAGGATTGTTTTAGCTATCTTGGTTTTTTTTGTTGTTATTGTTTTCCATATGAAGTTGAGTATTATTCTTTTGAGGTCTGTGAAGAATTGTGTTGGGATTTTGATAATGATTGCATTGAATCTGTAGATTGCTGTTGGAAAGATTGCCATTTTTACTATGTTAATCCTACCTATCCATGAGCATGGGAGATCTTTCCATTTTCTGATATCTTCTTTAATTTCTTTCTTCAAAGACTTAAAGTTCTTGTCATACAGGTCTTTCACTTGCTTAGTTAGAGTTACCTCAAGGTATTTTGTATTATTTATTGCTATTGTAAAGGGTGATGTTTCTCTGGTTTCTTTCTCAGCCCATTTATCATTTGTATATAGGAGGGCTACTGATTTTTTCAGTTAATCTTATAACCTGACACATTACTGAAGTTGTTTATCAGATGTAGGAGTTCCCTGGTAGAGTTTTTGGGGTCATTTATATATACTATCATATGGTCTGCAAATAGGGAAAGTTTGACTTCTTCCTTTCCAATTTGTATCACCTTGATCTCCTTTTGTTTTCTTATTGCTCTAGTTAGAAGTTCAAGTACAATATTGAATAGATATGGGCAGAGTGGACAGCCTTGTCTTGTTCCTGATTTTAGTGGAATTGTTTGAGTTTTTTTCCATTTAATTTGATGTTGGCTATCGGCTTGCTGTAAATTGCCTTTATTATGTTTAGGTATGTTCCTTGTATTCCTGATCTCTCCAAGACCTTTATTATGAAGGGGTGTTGGATTTTGTCAAAAGCTTTTTCAGCATCTAATGAGATCATCATGTGTTTTTGTTTTCTTGCAGTTTGTTATGTGATGTATTACATGGACAGATTTTTGTACTTTGACCTATCATTGCATCTCTGGGATGAAGCCTACTTGGTCATGGCAGATAAGTTTTTTGATGTGTTTTTGGTTTCGGTTTGCCAGTATTTTATTGAGTACTTTTGCATCAATGTTCATGAGGGAGATTGGTTTGTAATTCTCTTTCTTTGTTGCATCTTTGTGTGGCTTGGGTATCAGGGTAACTGTAGCCTCATAAAAAGAGTTTGGTAACATTCCTTCTATTTCTATTGGATGGAACAATTTGAAGATGATTGGAATTAGCTCTTCTTTGAAAATCTGGTAGAATTCTGCACTGAAGCCATCTGATCCAGGGCTTTTTTTGTTTGAAAGACTTTTAATGGCTGTTTCTATTTCCTTAGGGGTTATTGGTCCATTTAAATTGTTTATCTGGTCTTGATTTAACTTTGGTATGTGGTACCTGTCCAGAAAATTGTCCATTTCTTTTAGATTTTTCCAATTTTGTGGAGTACAGGTTTTTGTAGTATGACCTGATGATTCTCTAGATTTCCTCGTTATCTGTTGTTATGTCTCCTTTTTCATTTCTAATTTTGTTAATTTGGATGTTCTCTCTCTGCCTTTTGGCTAGTTTAGCTAAGGGCTTGTCTATCTTGTTGATTTTCTCAAAGAACCAACTCTTTGTTTCATTAATTCTTTGTATTGTTCTCTTTGTTTCTATTTTATTGATTTCATCCCTCAATTTGTTTATTTCCTGGTGTCTATTCCTCGTTGGTGAGTTTGCTTCTTCTTCTTCTAGAGCTTTCAAGTGTGCTGTTAAATTGCTAGTGTAGTGATACTTTATTTGTGCTGAAATGTGGTATTTTATTTGTATGTTAATAAATAAAGTTTGCCTGGAGATCAGAGGTCAGAAAGCCATAAACAGAAATCAGGTGATGGTAGCCCACACGCTTAATCCAATCACATGGCAGGCAGAGTCTCTGTGTGGTCAAGGACACAGCCAAGTGTGGTGACATGAGCCTTTAATCCCAGTAACAACCATAGAGACCTGGAGGTCTATATAGACAGGCAATGACAAGGAAGTGATGTAGCTGGGCTTAGAGCCAATGAGAAGGCAAAACAGGAAGGCAATAAAAACACAGGTTAGACAGGAAGAATCTCTCTCTGTGGAAGCTACTGCTGGTGATAAGCTAAGGCTAGTTGTGGCTATTCACTCTGATCTCTTCAGCTATTACCTCTGTATTTGGCTCTGTGTTTCTTATTTAATAAAAGTGTTTAGAAATTCGTCTACATGCTAGTGTGAAATTTCTTCAACTTCTTTATGTGGGCATTTAGTGCTATGAATTTTCCTCTTAGCACTGCTTTCATAGTGTCCCACAAGTTTGGGTATGTTGTACATTCCTTTTCATTGAATTTTAGGAAGTCTTTAATTTCTTTCTTTATTTCTTCCTTAACTCAGTGGTGATTTAGTTGAGTATTATTCAGTTTCCATAAGATTATAGGTTTTCTATAATTTTTATTGTTGTTGAAATCTAGCTTTAAGCCACGGTGGTCCAATAGAATTTGTGACTGAGTATGTGGTTGATTTTAGAGAAGGTTCCATGGGGTGCTGAGAAGAATGTATATTCTTTTGTATTAGGGTAGAATGTTCAGTAGATATCTATTAAGTCTATTTGAGTCATAACATCCCTTATTTCTCTGTTAAGTTTCTGTCTGGCAGACTTGTCTGTTGGTGAGATTGGTGTGTTGAAGTCTCACACTAGTAGTGTGTGGTTTGATGTATGGTTTAAGTTTTAGTAATGTTTCTTTTACAAATGTAGGTGCCTTTGTAACAAAGATACCCCCACAATAGACTGCTGGCAATGGTCGAGAGACAGCCCGAACTGACCTACTCTGGTGATGGGATGGCCAAACACCCTAATTGTCGTGCTAGAAACCCCATCCAATGACTGAGGGATCTGGAAGCAGAGATCCACGGCTAGGCCCCGGTGGAGCTCCGGGAGTCCAGTTAGTGAGAAAGAGGAGGGTCTATATGAGCGAGAATTGTTGATACCAAGGTTGGATAAAGCACAGGGACAAATAGCCAAATGAATGGAAACACATGAACTATGAACCAATGGCTGAGGGGCCCCCAACTGGATCAGGCCCTCTGAATGGGTGAGACAGTTGATTGGCTTGAACTGTTTGGGAGGCATCCAGGCAGTGGGACCAGGTCCTGTGCTCATTGCATGAGTTGGCTGTTTGAAACCTGGGGCTTATGCAGGGTCGCTTGGCTAGGCCTGGGAGGAGGGGACTGGCCCTGCCTGGACTGAGTCTACCAGGTTGATCTCAGTCCTGGGGGAGGGTTTTACCTGGAGGAGGTGGGAATGGGGGGTGGGCTGGGGGGAAGGGGAGGGGAGCGGGAGGGGGGAGAACAAGGGAATCCGTGTCTAATATGTAGAACTGAATGGCATTGTAAAATAAAATAAAATAAAATAAAAAAGAGATTTCATCTTGGTGAATTTTTCCTGTGATGAGTATGTAATGTCCTTCCTGATCTCATTCAATTGATTTTAGTTTGAAGTCTATTTTGTTAGATATTAGGGTAGCTATACCAGCTTGCTTCTTGAGTCCATTTGATTGAAAAGTCTTTTCCCAGCCTTTTACTCTGAGGTTGTGTCTGTCTTTGAAGTTGAGGAGTGTTACTTGTATGCAGCAGAAGGATGGATTCTGTTTTTGTATTCATTCTGTTAGTCTGTGTCTTTTCATAGGTGAATTGAGTCCATTGATATTAAGGGATATTAATGACCAGTGATTAATTCCCATCAGTTTTTGGTGGTAGTGTTGTGTGTTTCCATTCTTTGGTATTTGTTGGTGTGAGATTATCTATTTCCTGTGTTATCTTGACTACATGTAGCTTCCTTAGGTTGGATTTTTCTTTCTTGTGCTTTCTGTAGGTCTGGGTTTGTGGATAGGTATTGCTTAAATCTGGTTTTATCTTGGAATATTTTGTTTACTCCATCTATGGTGATTGAGAGTTTTGCTGGGTATAGTAGTCTGGGTTGGCATGCATGGTCTCTTAGTGTGTGCATAATGTCTATCCAGGACCTTCTGGCTTTCAGAGTCTCCATTGAGAAGTCAGGTGTTATTCTGGTGGGTCTGCCTTTGTATGTTACTTAGCTTTGTCTCTTTGCAGCTCTTAATATTTTTTCTTTATTCTGTATGTTTAAAATGGTTTGATTATTATATGGCAAAGGGACTTTTTTAGATCTAGTCTATTTGGTGTTCTTTAAGCTTCTTGTATCTTCATAGGCATTTCCTTCTTTAGGTTGGGAAAGTTTTCTTCTATGATTTTGTTGAATATATTTTCTGTGCCTTTGAGCTGGTATTCTTCTCTTTCTTCTATACCTATTATTCTCAGGTTTGGTCTTTTCATGTTGTCCCAGATTTCCTGGACCTTTTGTGTTATTACTTTGTTTGCTTTAATGTTTTCTTTAACTGACAAATCTATTCCCTGTATTGTATCTTCAACACCAGAGATTCTCTCTTTCAGCTCTTGCATTGTGTTGGTTATGCTTGCATCTGTAGTTCCTGTTCATTTACTCAGATTTTCCATTTTCAGCATTCCCTTAGTTTGTGTCTTCTTTATTGTCTCTATTTCAGTTTTCAAATATTGAACTGTTTCCTTCACCTGTTTAATTGCTTTTTCCTGTTTTTTCTTGGCTTTCTTTAAGGGATTTACTGATTTCTTCCAATTTTCTGTTTGTCTTTTACTTGATTTCTTTAAGGGAATTTTTTATTTCCTCTTTGAAGGCCTCTATCATCTTCTTAAAGTCATTTTTAAGGTCAATTCCTTCTGCTTTTTCTGTGTTGGGATGTTCAGGTCCTGCTGATGTAGAATCACTAGGTTCTGGTGGTGCCTTATTGGTCTTTATGTTGCTCACGGTATTTTTGCACTGGTGTCTACCCACCGCTTTCTCCACTCCGTGCAAGTGTTGTTTGTGTCTGAGGGGGCCTTTCTTGGTCCAATTGACATTCTTGGTCCAATAGGAGCTCTTGATCCTCTTAGTCCAAATGGCTCTGGTGGACTCTCTTAGTCCAATTGGCACTGGTGGCCTCTGTCTCAGGGAGCAGTGTGGGAGGGTCGGTGATTTGGGGGGGCTTGGGTGGGGGATGTTGGTAGTTTGACCTGCCTGCTGGAGACCTGCCTGCTGGCCTGAGACTAGGTGGTGGTGTGGGAGCACAGGGTTGTGACTCTGGGCCCAAAGCCTAGAGGCTGGGGTGATCATCTAGGAGAACAAATACTCACCTCTTAGTCCAATTGGTGCTCTGGTCCAGACTCTTTATGGACTCTGAGGGAGAAAATAAAACAATGTAAGAGAAATTATATATCATAATTTCCTTAGAGGATAGTAAGAAATCTATCTCAGAATAGTTAAATAGTTTAAATGGTGTAACTTTTTTCATTTGCTCTTAGAGAACATTAAGTTGGCAAAGAAGGGAGTACTCAGTATAGACTACGTGTGACCTTAAGGTCTAATGTCATGATGCTGCTAAAATCTATACACAAATTAAGATTACATGTTTTTATCTAATTGTCTCTAACATAAATATGTAAGTCAAAGCTCATAGAGTCTGAGCAAGACATATTGGAAGTTGAGGACTTCAGAACAGTCACTGAAAGTTGTGCCGAAAAAAGCATTTAAGATTTCATGGTTAAGCATCCTTCATAGAAGATTAAAAAGAAGCATTATTACTTGTCATAACTAAAAAGTGGATACAATACAGATACTCCCAGGGCTAGAAATGCAAGTTATTGGCAAAGTGCTTTCCTAGTATGCTGGATGCCCTGTGTTCAGTACTCCACACTACAGAAAATAGGGATATTGGGGAAAGCCTGAAATCCAAGCTCCAAGAAAGTAGAGACTGGAAGGTCAGAAGTTCAGTGTCATTCTTAGCTACATAGAATTTGAGGCCAGCTACATGACACCCCATCATAGAAGAGAAAAACACAGCTGTGTTTTCTTCACTGCTTTTGAGATTATCTTTGAACATAGGGAAACATAAGGAGCCTTTTCTTGGTAATTCCACTTTTAAATGATAATTTAATGCCCCCATTTTGAAAAAAATTCTAATTTTTATCTCTTGCTTTCTCTAAAGGTATCATCACTTAAAATAAATTATAAATAATTTCACTTATGTAAGAATCTCTACTTCAGCTTTCTGTTTCATCTGCCTTTAACTAGAAATTACAAGCTTATCAATCCCCAAGAGAATGGGTAAACAAAAGCTATACAAAACAATGTAGATGATTCTCGAAGATATGTTGGATGAAAGAAACCTTAAAATCCTAATGTAGAATGTGAAAAACCACACTAGTAACTATCTATCCAGCATTAGAACTAACTGGGGAGGTGCCTGAAGACCATCTGAAATTTTTCTTAGAAACTTATCTTAACCAAGCTGACTTGGGTACATAATTCCAAGAAATTTCTTATTATGCAATGTCCTTCTGAACAAATATCATAGGAGACAGATATTGACCTAGATGATGCAGAACAATCTTATATCTTTACTGTCTCTGGATACAGTCCATAAAAGTAGTAAACACAAAGTGTAGAGGTTACCACCAGCTATACAACAGTATACAACATACTATTTACAATTAACTATTTTTATAAGTAGAAATACACTCCAAATACCAAATAGAAAGTATAGCATAGTTAACACATGGATTAGTGAGACAGCTGTTTATTATTACCTAGTATTGCTACAGCATGTTCATATGTGCTATCCTGATCAGAAACATGGGAGGTTGTTCAAACAACCATCACCACAATGTGCACAATGAGCACATAACTACTTCCATGTCACTGGACTGTAGACCAAGCAGTTGTTTAGCTGTATGGGAAGCTTAACAGACCATGGTCATGTAAAATCTATCACAAAAACAGTGCTATGCAATGTATTAATACGTGTGCATGTGTATGTACATGAGTACTTGACTAAAAACATCAGATTGAATGCTTGCATTTTTTCATTATATTCTCTTTAAATTTCATCTTCAAGCTGATGACTATCTAAAAGAAGTAATATAGTAATATAATATGTAGCAGTCTTGTATATAAATAAAGATGAAATAGGAGCAGCAACTTCAGAGTACAATAGGACAGAAATACCACATGTTTGAGCAAACTGTAACAGAGTCTCCAGAGTCTCAATAAGGAAATTAAGGACATGGCATGCCTCCCAGCATTTTTTTCCACACATGGTTAACGTATTAATTGTTTCAACACCCTTTTTTTCTGTTTTTGCTTTGATTTATTTTAAAAAAAAAACACTTCCATTTAATCATTGACAATAAATATTATTCACAAACATAATTTAAATTATTCTTCGTTAATTATCTTCAATAGCCATAGGTTAAGTTGCTCATGGAAGTCATGTGCATCTGTCTTGGCTCACAGTCAACCGGTATCTTACGTCCTGTCAGTGGTGTATAAAGATTGCATCTACATTCTCATTACATGCTTCCACCTCAATCAGCATTGTCCTGGCCTGCCATCTCATTACTTGACTAGACCATCGCTCCCAAGGTGCTCAGGTTTCTAACTTTTCTATTCTACCTTTTATATAAGAGCAGAAAGGCTCCTTAGAAGCATGTCAGCTGTAAAGGCTACAGCCTTCTTTCAGTGCCCTCTTGGACCTGCCCCTCCCACTAACTCTTTTACCTTTGTCTATGTGGTGCAGGGGTTTGATCTCCTTCTGGAGATAGGCTAAGCTCCTTGTTCCTTAAATGCAGCATGCATGCCTTTGATCCCCTGCTTTCATACCCATCTACCCATCACCTTTTTTTTTCTGAAAACACATCCATGTTATCCTGATAAGTTGTCACTTCACATTTTTCAAGGATCTGCTCAAAGATTAGCTCATCAAGAGGCATTTCCAAACTGAACCAACTAAAATACTGCATTGTTTTCTAGGCCCTGTGCGCTCTATTTTTTTATTGCTTGGTTTTTCTTAGTCACCCCCCTCTCTCAGACACACATACACATGCACACATGCACATACACATGCACAAACACACATGCATACAAAGTATTACACAGTATTTTGTTTCTTTACTTGACGATAATATGCATATGGATAGAACCCTGTCTTTTTGTTCACTTTCTGCCTCTTTTTCATAGTTACTTATTTATATGTCTAGATGTGGCACATGGTAGCAATTTCATATATACCAGCGAAATTAATTTACTCAAGCAATTGTTTTTGCTTGGGAGAAAAAAATACTGCTACATCACTTTGTCCTTCTCTGAATCATCAATTTTTAAGAGAAAGTATGAGTTCCACACGTATCAGCATGTAGAAAAAACTTTTGATGTTCTATTCTTTTGCTTTTTTAAATCTCTGTTTCAGATTTTATGAGTTTTATTGAATTAAATATTGAATCAAATACAAATTCATTGATAATTTATCCTAATGTACCAATCTATTTATAAGACCATCTATAAAATAAGAAATTTCAGATATTTTAATTCTCTACTATATAACATTCTCTTGAATTTTATATGGTTCCTATTTCATTGTTCCAGTATTCATTTTTCTGCTATGTTTTTCATTCTTGTCTACTTTTTCTTTAATACATTTATAAGGCTTATTCTAATTCTTCTTTCATTTTAGCTGAATAGATATATTTAGTATAATAAAGAAATGAATAATATTGAACTAGTTGAATTTTTAAATCTGAAAGCATGTACAATGGAGTCATTAACTTTTGGGCTAAATGCCCTTTTCCTGACTATAAAGACTTTAATGGCTCTATCTGTTAGAATAATGATTTTAACAGGCACATACAAATACTTATGCTTCTAGTTCTACTTGTTCTCTGTGTTTTTGGCTTATGACCATATAGAGCAGCAGGAAGAGGGTGGCCCAGATTACAAAGAGAAAATTCACATCAACACTCATGGAGAGTCAAGAGTTGGCTTGAGTATTTGTTTTGGAAATTAGGAATATATTACCCATTTTCCTCTGTCTGTCTATCTATCTATCTATCTATCTATCTATCTATCTATCTATCTATCATCTATCTATCTACCTATCATCCATCTCACATATATCTATAGCTATTTATTATCTATTGATCTATCATCTACATACTTACCTATCATCCTTGGCTTTTCAGATATACCTTTTACCACAGGCCTAATCTAAATAATGCTTAGCTAATTATTTCCTATCATATTCACTATTAAAAAATAATTATCTAGAAGTGCTCAAAAGGAATAAACCAGTAAAACTGATTGGCATTAGTCAGAGAAACATATCTGAAGAGGAAAGAAATATATTGTCATCTTTTCCATTGAATTAATCAATATCAGATGACTGGGGTTTAAAATATGTAGTGGGGAATTTTTGAAGAGCTATCTTTCCATTCAAAACTATAGAAAAGCTTATTTGTTGCTTTTGAAATCTCTGAGTCCTGAGAGAATATAACTGTATACTAGAAACACTGAATTATGTCTTGATAAACCCAGGAAAGCCATGTATTTCCTTTCATTGTCTTGGCTTATAATAGAGAGGACATCAATAACCTTTCTGCTAATGTGTAGACTATATCAGATAAAATCCCCCTTGGACATTTTGTATTATAGTAGATATTACAGTAGAGGAATAGAGCTTTGCATACTGTGTCTACCTTTGAGGGCAAAAAATGAAATTCTATCCAGGTAAATTACTTGGCTTTTTATTCTGAAAACGATACAGTGTTATGAAAGGTCTAATCTATTCCACATGCGAACCCATAATAAGACCTGCATATGAGGCTATTAAATGTAGAAGGAATGATTAGAATAGTTTTGTTTTTATTATTAGCTATTATGTAGATTCATAAATAGAAGAATTATTTATTAAATGATCTCAGGAAAGAGCCATACTATCTCTGTGTGTCTTTGTGGATCAAAAGACAAATACAAAATTCCAGCTGAAAGCCTTCCCAAGCTTAAAGAAACACGTTACCTTTGGCAACACACTTCATTAGGCCTTTACCTAGCCTAGAGCAAATTGTATGAGCTACTGCAAAGAAATCCTGAAGGTATAAGTTAGAGTGTATTATTTAAAATGATGAGGAAAAAAGAAATCACTCGTTGTTTCATAGCTTTAATATTAAGATCTCCTTGAGAAAGAATGGGAAGCTACACATTTCTGACAAAGGAATTATTTATTTACCCAGCCATCTCAAGCCTATGATTACTGCATCAGCAAATACCTAGAGGGCAGACAGGAGAGTGGATCACACAGCTCACTGAACTATGCAGTTCAGCTGGGTAGCTTGCACACCCAGTAAAGCTCTTCCTGGGATTATAGATCTGCTATTTGGGGTTTACCAGTTAAGAAACTTCAGGAAGAAACAAACAAAAGTGAAGACATGAAAACAAAATTAATGTTTTCATTAGACTATAATAACTGACTTCTAATCCCTTGGATCTCTTCTCAACCTACAGCATTTACAAAAGCAGGAAGCACAAAAACCATGTTTTCTCTTTGTTATAGGTTAGAATAAGGTATTTTTCATTATTGCATCAATATGCATATGTATCATTATACTTTATTCACACATTCCCCTTTCTTACTGTTCCTCATGTCCCTCATCCCTTCTAGTTGGTTCCCTATGAAAACCATTTTCTATGACTGTTTTGAGCTTCTGAGTCAGATGGGAGCTAAGAGCTTAGTGCATTATTGACCAGTGGTGATTACAGAAAACACCAGTAAGGCATACTTCAAAGCTAGAAGAAAGGATTCTGAACATATTCACTATGAGTAGATATTAAATACTAAGGGAAGAAATATGTTTAAATTTATTCAAACATTACATACTGGGCACATATATAAAATATCACACTACCCCATTATATATATATATATATATATATATATATATATATATATATATATGTTTTTGAGGTTAAAAGAATTTATGAGAAAATTTAAAACGTGAAATGTAGGGCTAGATTTTTCACTAAAGTAAGAAGTAGTAAAATAGGAAGCACTGTTGTTTGTAACCAATGTTGCTTGGAAAACAATCATTTCTTTACATTGTCCAGGTATAGTTAATGAAAATCTACAATAATGTTTTAATAATGGTCATATTTTAAAAACAATATAATATTTTATAATTTTATAATTTTATAAGTATACCATATTTTATAAACAAAAAACAAACAAATAAATAAAATTATACCTGATTACGTATTTGTAAATATGGATAGATTAGTAGACAAGAATGTAAAAAAGTAAAATAAGCAAAAAACAGAAAGAATGATCTTGTTTTCAACATATGCTCTACATAGGAGCTCAATAATCTTTTTACTAATGAGTAGAATGTATCAGATGAAATTCCCCTTTGGACTTTCTCAGATATTAAATTTTGAAATGACATATCTTGCAAACAAAGGTGGAAGCAATTTTATCCTATTAACAGCTTGAAAATTTACACTATCAAAATGGAAATGGAAAGTAAAATGAGGTTAAAGAGAAAGCTAATTAGGATTTGGAGGTTTCCTGGGTTTAGACTTTAGAGACCTGAGTTTAACAATTTACATACCTTGTAGTTAGCCTTAAAGATTGACCTCCACTTAAACAACATGATGGGTAAACCTCTGTGCTTCTCAGCATGCTGCAAACCCACACTACATTGCCAAGGGAGTGAATACACAGAAAACAAACTGATCCAGAGTGTAGCCTTTTTGCATCCTATGTAGTCAGGAGGTGCAGTGGGGAGGGGCTTGGACCTGCCTAGGCTCAGTGTGCCAGGCTCTGCTGACTCCCCATGGGAGACTTCAATTTGGGGGATGTGGGGATGCGGGGTGGCTTGGGAGGGAGGGCTGAAAGGTGGGAGGAGGGAGGGGGGATCTGTGGGTGGTATGTAGAGTGAGTAGAAAATTTCTTAATAAAGAAAAATGAAAAAAAATAAAAAATGAAAAAATTAAAAAAAAGAAGGCAAGAAAGTAAAAAAGAGGGCCATACAATAAAGAACTGGTCACTCATGGAACAGCTTCTCAGAACTGCTTGCTTGCCTAGGGACAGTCTATCTGGTCAGTGTTCATAGCTAACAAATAAAAACCACACAGCGTGTACAAAGATTCCTGTTAATACAAAAAGGAAGTCATAGAAACCAAATAGACAAATATATAAAGAAACGAAACAGGCAAATCAAAGAGAATGAAGCCAACATATTTAATGAGTATATGCAGGGACAATCTAAACCGAAACAACAGTGTAAGAATCTGCACACAGAAGAGTAGCAACGACTTTCTGGACTCTTGCTTCTATGTCACCATTGTTCATAAGCCAGAAACATGGATGCCAAATAGAACCAGACACATAAGTACTCTCATGCGCTTGTTAGAATCACTACTCATAATTATACTAGCAAACGAGTCATTACTGTCTTTATAGAATGGAAGAAGCATTTCACCCAGAAGCCAGTGTACAAGGATTTCAGATTTAAAAATTAGTCTGTCTCTAGGTCTTTTCTTTTTTGTGCTAAATTATGATTTTAAAATATTTTTTGACTTGAATGGTGAAATATTCTTCTCTTCTGGTATAAATCTATTACTTTAAACATCACAGAAGTCACATATGCACCATAATCTAATAGCAGCTGTGTTTGCCTGCACAAGACCTGAATGAGATCAATCCAGTCCAAATTCCAGCAAGTATGGGGCAGGGGTTTACAAGTCCTGGCCTCTAACTGAGGACCTACTGGCAGTTTATAGCTGCTTAGAGAGGAAGACTCATTCTTTTTTGAGGGCATGTGACTGATATGTTCTTCCTGCACCAGAGAATAATGTCCTCATAAGCATATGCATATGAATAGCACTAACTGGACTTTGTGGGTTATTAAAGAAAAAGAAGAGGACATGAAGTTGGGAGGGGGTGTTGGTGATTCTGCGTGAGCTAGAAGGAGGGAAATTGAGGAGCAGATATAAAAATATTTCTTTGTATACATACATGAAATATTCAAATAATAATTTTAAAAGAAGCTTCATCAAATATTTCTAGTTGAAGTAATTTAATTTTTATTGTTAATATTATTACTTGCTTATACACAATTAAGTTGCGTTTTGCTACATATAGTGTTAATTTTGTGTTGAATTTTTTAATTTTTATTTTATTTTATCTGTATTGGTGTTTTCCCTGCATCTTTGTCTGTGTGAGGTTTTTGGATCCCTGGAACTGGAGTTACAGACAGTTGTCAGTCTCCATGGTCCCTTTGTGTTGAATTTAAGAGAGTTAATGTTAATTATTTTAGGAAAGGATTGCGATTAACCTTCTGAATAAAACCTAAGTGTTGTCAAGTTGTTTGTTTTCTGTGATTAACACAAATAATCCTCCAAATTCATTTTAAAATACATTGATTATAAGAAAAGGTCATTGAAGGCCCAGAAGAAACACTGTGGAAATATATAATTATTTTCTCATTTCTAATTGGTTGAAAGTCTTCCACTTCTTTGCTGTCCCAGACTCAGTATTGCTAATTCTATTCAAAGAAAACTCAGTGGTTGCTCTCCTAATCAGTATGAAGAAACTCAACTACTTCATTGAAAAAGAATGGCAAAACTGATGAGCTTTCATTTATTGGCTGCAGAAATATGTACAGTAACCTATCTATAAGCATCATGTCTGTGCTGGTAAGTTTATTGTCACTTCACTCAAACCAGATTCATCTGTGAGGAGAGAATCTCAGTTGAGAAGATTCCTCCCCCATCACATTGGCCTGTAAGCTAGCCTATGGGTATTTTCTTGATTAAATGATTGAAATAAGAGGGCTCAGGTCAATGTAGGTATTGCTACCTCTAGGCAGGATATCTTGAGCAGTATTGAGTTGAACCAGCGGTGAAAAAAAAAAAAACAGTAAGCAAAATTGCTCCATGGTCTCTGCTCCAGTTCTTGTCTCCAGGTTTTTGCCTTGAGTTTCTCCTTGAATTCCCTCAATGATTGACTGTGACTTAGGGTAAGAGTAAATAAGCCCTTTCCTCTTCATGTCATGGGTTTACTGAAATAGAATCAAACACAGACATAAACTTATATGAGGTTTATGAGTCATTGCCATTACAGAATTAACAATGCTGTTTGGGGAGGATTTTGGAAAATTGGGCTATAAAAGCTGTTGAGAACTTAGGTCTAAATGAGTTATTTTGTGAGAACTTGGAAGATAAAAATGAAGAGTTAATATAATATAGTCAATGGCAGACATTTTTTGCAAAGTTTCAGAGGGGCAAACTTTATCCAGCAGTTTGTATATTTTGAATTGAGAATGTGTGGTTTCTATTCATCTGTAGCTAGAGAATTAGCTGGGATTAACAATGGACCAGTGCTACTGAACCAAAAACTTTTCTTTACTGAGACAATCAATGTTATTTAACTAGGGCTGAGAAATCGGCTGTATGATGATACCAAAATCACTGAGATGAAATATTCTAGAAATGTTTTCACAGGGTTAGCACACAGAAGCTGTAGTCCAGAAGGAGCAAAGGCTGCATCTCATACTGACAGCCAAATTTGTTAACATGTAAGAAGTCTTCCAGGTAGTACTTGGAAGGTATGGTTTTGGTGGCTTGAAAGCTACAGGAGGAATAGGACCATGGAAAACAGCTGAAATTTGGCACAGTAAGTGGCTAGCAGAGTCCATTTGAAAAGATGTAGTTTCATTTGTATCAGAGATGCCAAGATTTGCAGATGCCAGAAATGTGTGATGACCAGCAAGAATAGTGGCTGGTATGGAGTAGAGTGGGCCTGACCCTATGACATAAGATATATGTACTGTGTGTGACAGAGCTGGAGAAATAGAGGTTCCCAAGCCCTTTTGATCCCAGAAGATCATGACTGAGTCCTAGACATCAGACACTGAGCTACTGTACTGTTGGATATTTTAAAGAGATTTATACTTTCAGAGTACTTGAATTAAAAAAAATATGTGCATAGATTTTTATATTTTTCCTGCATGTATGTCTGTGCACTCTGTGTGTGCCTGGTGCCCATGGAGGCCATAAGAGGACATCAGAGCCCCTGGAAATGGAGTTATAGCTGGTTGTGAGCTACTATGTGGCTGTTGGCAATTGAACCCAGGTACTCTGGAAGAGCAGTTAGTATCCTTAATCTTGTGTTGGAATTTTTTAAAGACTGTGGGACTTTTAATGTTATACTATGCTTTATATTCAGATGTTAATATGTTCTCTTTGAGATAACCAAAAAAGAAAAGGTCATGATTTAATACTGACATGCTTTTGTGTCAAATTGACAAGTAAGCATTTGTACTGATTAGTTTTTTGTCAACTTGACACAAGCTAGAATCAAATGGAATCACAGAACTTCATTTGAGATGGTGCTTCTGTTAGACTGGCCTGTAGGCAAGCCTATGGGACAATTTTTTGATTAATGATTGATCTAGGAAAAACCAGCTCACTCTGGGTGGTACTGATGCTGGGTTGTCCTGGGTTCCGTTAAAAAGTAAATTGAGCTTGTCACAGAGCACACCTGTAAGAAGCATTCCTCCATAATCTCTTCTTTAGTTCCTTCCCATGATGCCCCTAAATGACAAGCATCCTGGCAGTTGTAAAGTGAAATAATCCCTTTCTTCCCCCAAGTTGCTTTAGGTTATGGGTATTTATCATAGAGATAGAAGCCAAACTAAGAGAAAACCCAATTTATTTTAGTTTAAAGGTCATTTTAAGATTATTCAAAGCTTGTGATATTATTCTATTTTGTATTTTTGACAATTCCGTATATGCATATGCTGAATTTGGGTCATTACCATCCTTTATTTCTCTATCTCAAATTACATTCTTTCTTGCCTAAATTCTTCTTCTTCACAGCAAACCCATCCAATTTGTGGGAGCCCACAAAGGTTTTCTAGTGAGATCTAAGCTTGCTTTACACAGCAGGGCTGCAGTAGGGGATGGCTGGACCACGTGCAAGGTCACCAGGTGTTTGGGATGGTCTGCACCTGGCTGTGCTGGGGGGAGGTCTTTGGCCTCACCCCCTTAGTAGAGACAGAAGGGGCCCGTGGATTAAGATCTGGGCCCTCCCGAGAGCTATCCTGTTTTCTGTCTCTTTCTATATACTTCTATCTACAAATTTCTCACTTCTCTCTACTCAAGAGTACCCTGGGTCATAAAAATGTTGGCTGGTCCACCACACCTACTTTCTTGTGGTTTATTTTTAACTCACTGAGTTTAATTATGGTTGCTGGGTGAGCATGAAGTGATTATCACTGGGCAAATTCCCAGTGACTAAAACACTGAAGAAAATGACACACAAACACCAGCACCCTTTAACTTCTCATACTGATCCAAATGAGCCCCTCCTCTATGCATGATAAAATGGTGATGAGGTCAATGTTGTACAGAACTGATGTAAGTAACCACAGCTTTGGTAAGTCCATGCCATGTCCAGAAGACTATTTCACAACACTCCTCCCAAACCTTTGGCTCTTACATTCTTCCTGACCTCTTCTTTATAATATTTGCTGAGCCTTGGAAGGGGTAATGTGAATATCCCATGTAGAGTCAAATGCTCCTATATATCACATGTTCTCCACACTTTGACAAGTTATGAGTCTCTGCATTAACTGCCACCACCTGCACAAAGAAACTTCTTAAATGAAGGCTGAGAGCATCACTAATATATGGGTATGAACATAAGTATTGAGAAGGCAGTTTGACACCATATTATTTTAGTGTAACAACATTAGTAAGTTCTTCCTTAGGGCCTATGAGTTCCTCAACTACAGGTTCATGATCATGTTTACATTACCAGGTGTCTTAGTTAAGGTTTCTACTGCTGTGAAGAGACATCATGACCATGGCCACTCTGATAAGGAAACATTTAATTGTGGTGACTTGCTTACAGTTTCAGAGGTTCAGTCCATTATCATCATGGTGGGGAGCATGGCGATGTGCAGGCAGACGTGGTGCTGGAGAAATAGCTGAGAGTCTTATATCTTGCAGACAACAGGCAATAACTGTGACTGATAGTAACAATGAGCAAAAGAGACCTCAAAGCCCTTCCCTAGAGTGATATACTTCCTCCAACAGGTCACACCACCTAATAGTGCCACTCCCTTTGGGGCTATTTTCTTTCAAACAATTATACCAGGCATGAGCTATCTCCTGTAAAGTGGCCTCAAATCCAAACAGAAAGTGGCTTTCTCCAAAAGAGTCATGCCACTGTGTTGAAGTTCTGGGAATATCTTGTCAGTGAGATTATTATTGTAGGTCCTGGAGTACATAACTCTGTAGAGTAACTGATAACTTTTCTCCCCACTCAGCATGTGTAGTACTTTATGGCACTATGAAAGCTAGCCAAGTAGGAAGGAAGCTTCCAGCCCATATCCAGCTTGATTTATTTTTATTTTTATTTACTCTTTGTGTCTTTCATATCATGCATCTTGATCCTAGTCCTCACTCCTTCCTCTCCACTGTCTGCCCTTGCAACCTCTCCCCAAAAGAAAAGAAAATAAGCATTAAGAGAAAAAAGGAAAATAAAAATAAAGGAAAAATCAATCTAGTCATGGAGGGTGTAGTGTGACATAGTGAGTCACGCAGTAAAATCTTTTGTTTATATATCTTTATTTTTGAGTGTTCATTGCAGTCATTGGTCTGGTTCAAAGCCTCTGCTTTCTGCTACACTATCAATGCTGGGTCCTCACTGGGACTCCTCTTGGATATTCTTTTCTTACCATATGTCATAGATATCCTGCAGCTTTGGGTCTGCAGGACCAGCCCCTTCACATGTTACAGTAGGTCATAGGTGGCATGGATGTTGAGATGGGCCAACACATAACCCTGGTTCTGGGCCTGGGTAGTTGCAGGGTTGGTCAATCCACCAGCTCTCTCCTGTCCTCACCACCAGGGTGAGCTCTCCAGCTAGTTCACCCCTTGCATCAATGAGCAAGGGGAGGGGCCAGTTCTCCTGCTTTCATGCCTCCCCCACAGCTCTCCCACACCTACACCATCATGGCCAGCTCTACTCTGTTACCCAGGTGAGGTACAGGGGCCATTCTCCAGAATGCCACAGCTGGTGAGAGGCAAGGACAGCTCTCCAAATATTATGACCTCAGGGCCAGCTCTCTGATCTCCCACAAATGGCAAGTGGGGGAAGTGCATCTCTCCCGCTCCCATGCCTCCATATTACAAATGAGGGGTGGGGCCAGATCTTTCACACTCACATTTCCAGCCAGCTCACCCCTGCCCCTGTCAACTGGCTTAGCTTTGCTGTGCTGCCTAGGTGATGTGCAGGGCCCGCCTTCCTGAGTATTGCAGCTGGTAAAAGGGAGGGTCAGCTCCCTCACCAGCAGGAAACAGTAGGGGTAAGGGGAGAGGGCATCTTTCCCTTCCCCCCCACCACAGATGAGGGAGGCAGTACCAGCTATGCCCTCATCATGCCCTTAGGGCTGGCTCACCCACACCCCTATCTACAAGGTCAGGATGACTGTGGTGCCCAGGTAAGGTGCAGAGCCTGTTCTTCTGAGAAATACAGCTGGTGAGGGGTTGGGTCAGATGAGGCATCTTTCCCTCACCACATGGCAGGAGTGATCTGCTCTCCCATTCTCATGCTCTCAGAGCCAGCTCACCCATACCCCTGAGAATAGGGTCAGTTCTATTGTGCTGCCCAGGTGAGGTGCAGGACCCTGTCTCCTGAGTTATTTAGCGGGTGAAGGGCAGAACCATTTCTCCCTGGTGTTGCAGCCAGTAAGAGCCCCCCCCTCTCTGTCTCTCTCTGTTTCTCTCTCTATCTCTCTCTCTCCCATACCACATCATACATTTTCTCACCATAATAGTGCCTGTCTACTCAGAGCCGCAAGGCACAGGGTGGGCCCATATTTCTCCTCAGAGTCCAAGGAAGACCTCCCTAAACCTCTAAGTAGGTTTGGTGCTTCTCAGTCCACATGGCACTGGGCAGGACCCTACTTCCTCTCTGGAGCCTGGGGCTATTCACGCTGGGCCTGCATGTGGTTCTTGTTGACCAGCTCAGTCCATCACAGTGCTCGGCAGTCTCTGCCAGAGCCTTCACATGGGACCTTTCACAGAGCTGTGCAAAGCTGTTTTCATTGTCTCAGTCATCCACATTTCAGCAGTTGTTGACACTGCTGTACTGCTGCAGGACCTCAATGTTGTCATAGTCTGTGGTTGGCATCTTGAACTGTCTCAGGTATTCTTCCACACCAGTTCCTTCTTAGAACTGATAATCATGCCCATCTTCCTGGCACCACAAAGCACTAGGCAGCCCTTGTTTTCTCCTGCTTGAGTTTTTAATGTGCTGAAACTCAAATCTTTGGTGTCTTCTGTAACAGGGTCTTAAAATCTAATTCTGGTGAGTAACCATTGATATTGACAATAGTCTATAGTGTTGGGGGAGGCTTCTTGGGCCTTCCTGACAAGCATCTTATAGGGGAGGTTTCCCAAATTTGGTAGGTGGTTTTTTATTTAATAATCTTAGCCTTCTGGAAGGAACATTATTCACCAATGTAGAGTGCATCTATTCAAACTTTTAAATATTGTTTTAATGTTTTGGAAATGACTTTGAAAGAAGACTTATTTTATGTGTATATATGCATGTGCACATGTGCATGTGTACATGCATAGGTGCTCTAGGAGGTTATAGGATGCCAGTGGATTCCCTGGACCTGAAGTTACAGGTGATTTTCAGACATCTTATGTGGATGTTGGAAACTAAAATCTGGTCATCTATAAGAGTATCAAGTACTCTTAACTGTTAACTCGAGATCCGTTTCTCTAGTCCCTTCTTTTGTTTGTTTGTTTATTTTTGAGACAGCATTTCTCTGTGTAGCCCTGGCTGTCCTGGAACTCATTTTGTAGACCAGGCTGGCCTTGAACTCAAAGATCTACTCACCTCTGCCTCTGTCTAGTTCCTTCTTATGTAATATGAACACTACAAGTATTTTCTTAAGATATTTCCACCACAGTTTTCATTATGACTATATCAGTTTACAATTATACTAATAATGAGTAAATATTTTCCTTTTTTCCTCTGTGGGCCACCCACAGCCAGGTCTGTGTTGATATCCATAGCACCTGTTATCACTGAAGGTTGTGTGGATGCCCAGGGTCTAGGCTACAACCTGGGGCCATGGTGGAGTCCAAGACCATGCTGCTGCTGGGCTCATGGCAATCTGAGGGACTGCCCTGTTACCCAAGGCCATGGTGATATCTGTGCCCAAAATGGTGCTGCTGCCCATGCCTGGGTCTATGGTCCTGCTGTAGCTGGAGTCTGTTCCTTATGTTACCACAGGGGCCCATGTGAACCATGTATTATCTACATGTTGAAGTATTAGGGCCATGTTGAGCTGGCTGCACCCCTCTCTTGCCCAGGGAGAGCCTCCTATCCCACGAGTTGATCCTGCCCCTTGCTGGCCATGGAATAGTGGACTTCCAAAGATCCTGGCTCAGGAGTGCTGGCTGCAACCCTCATAGGAAAACTTGCCCCTCCACTTGGGAAAGCTGGTCCTATCTCTCACCACAGGCAAGGGAGAGCTGACTCTGTTCCTCACCTGAGGAGGGTGATTCCCAGTGTCCTATAATGACCAACTCAGCTACTACCTAGGCACATATCCAGGGCGTTGAGTTGGTACTTCCCAACATATATCTCATCTATGACCTGATGGAATGCATGAAGGGACTGGTCTTGCAGAACCATAGCCACAGGATTTCCATGAGTCTGGGAAACAGCAAGATATCCAAGGAGGAGATTTGGTGTACCCGAAACCAGAGGCCTTGAACTTGACCAATATCAAATTATACAATGAACATTTTCAAGTATAACTGTTTGGATGAAAGAATATACTACATGATGTACAATGTCACTAAGATGAATGAAAAGGTCATGGAGTGGTGGGAAAGATGGAGGAGCAAAGTGTTTTATTTTGGTTTGGCATTTTTTAGTGTTGTTTGTTTTTGTTCTTTTGTTTGTTTTAATATTCTTATTTTTATTTTTATTTCTTTTTAAGCTTTCCTTTTGGAGGATGCTATGATAAAGCCAACATGATCATAGTGGATGATTCTTTTTTTATATTTACATGTATTTGTTTTGCTAGTTTTTGAGTATTTTTGAATCTAGCTTCATCAGGAATATTGACATGTAGTTTTCTGTTTTTTTTTCTTTATAATAATAATGTCTTTACCTGGTTTTTACATTATAATAATAATGGTCTCATAGGAGTCTGGAGATGTTTCAGTTTTTGAATAATTTAAGAAATATTGGTTATAGGTATCCTTTGAAGATATGGTAGAATTCTGCTGTGAATTGATCTGGGTCTGGACTTTTTTGTAGTTGGAAGGATTTTAGAAAAAAATTCAATCTTCTCATTGGTGATGGGTCTGTTAAGGTTGTTTATCTCTTCTTGTTTTAACTTTGGTGGTTTAACTGAATCTAGAAATTTATCCATTTCTTTTAAATTTTCCAACTTAATGTAATATAGGTTTTTAAACTATATCCTTATAATATTCTGAATCTTGTTGGCATCTATGGTAATATTTCCTTGTTCATTTTTGTGAGTTTGTCCCGTCTAGCTTTTGCATAGTTATGCCAAGGGTCTGTTTATCTTGTTTATCTTCTCAAAAAATAGCACTTAGACATGTTTTTAAAACATTGTTTGCTTTGCTTTTGTTTCTTTAATTTCTGCTCTGATGTTTTATTATTTCTGCAATCTACTGGATTTGAGTTTGGTTTGTTCTTGTTTTTCCAAATTCTTGAGTTGTATCACAAATAATTTATTTATGCTCTTTCATCTTTTTTAGTGTAGGCATTTGGAGCTACAAACTCCCCTGTAGGATTGCTTTTAATATGTACAAGAAGTTTTGTTGAATTGTGTTTTCATCTCTATTCATTTGCAAGAATATTTTTCTTTCTTTCTTTTTTCTTCTTTGACCCTGTCAACATTCAGTAGTAAGTTGTTCAATCTCTGCGAATAACTTTGTGTACCATACTGAATAGAATGTGTTGAAATCACAAAGTAATTTAAATTTGCATTTCCTCCATGGCTAGGGATGTTGAAGATTTTTAAAAATGTTTCTCAGCCAGTTATATTTCCTCTTTTAATTATTCTTTTCTTATCTCAATGACTAAGTTTTTTAACTATGTTGTTTGTTGTCTTCATGTTTAGTTTTATGTGTTTTTTATTTTCTTGTTTTGTTTTTTGTTACTATTTTAATTCTTGTGTATTTTGGATTTACACCCTTATCAGATGTATAGCTGGTAAAGTTTTTGTTTGTTTGTTTTGTTTTTACCATTTTCTAGGTTGCCTCTTTCCTCAGATGATGGTGTTCTTTGTTGTATGGAAGCTCTTTAGCTTCATATAGCCCCATTTGTCTATTGTTGGCCTTAAAGCTACTAGGATCGTATTCAGAAAGTCATTTTCTGTGTCTGTAAGTTCAAATGTACTCCCTTTGTTCTCCTCATGGTTTCAGATTTTATATTGGGTTCTTTGATTCATTTGAAGTTGATTTTTATGTAGGGTGAAAGATAATCAAGTTTCATTCTTTAAATGAAGCTATTGAGTTGAAGCATCACCATTTGTTAGAGATGCTATCTTTTCTCCAGTGTATAATTTTGGCCTTTTTTTTTTTGTCAAAAATCAAGTGACCATAAGTGAGTGGGACCTGGCTCTTCAATTATATTTTATTGATTGATGTGCCATTTTTTATGGCAGCATCAGGCTGCCAAATCTTATTCAACTGTTAAAAAAATGAAATTATGAAATTCACAGGTAAATGGATAGAACTAGAAAAAATCATCCAGAGTGAGGTAACCTAGACCCATAATGCAAACATTACATGCTTTCTGTCATATGTGGATGCTATTTTTGAATCATTAGATACATGTTGTAGACAAATTTATAAAATGCTCTTCTTGTTTGAAGATATGGTCATTGAAGAAGATGCATATGAGTAACTTTTATTGTGGGGAAAGTTAGCCACTGGACAACAAAGTGCCCTCACATCAACTGCTGACAGTATGCTATCCAAAATGGACAAACAGAACACAAAACAAAGGACTACCGATCCTTGCCAAAACAAGTGTGGTTGTAGCTTTGGCAACAGGTATCCTCTGAGGCCAGGACAATATGGCACCATCGCTGAAGTGGCTTTGCAATCTGGAAAAGGTACAGTGCCCCTTTCTTCAAAGGCAGCTTAGCAGGCAGTGGACCGATAGCTTCTGATGTGCAGTGGAACAGTAGCTGAAAACAGTTATTCTTGAAGGAGTAACTAGGCTGATAGAATCTACCCTCTCAATATTAGACTAGCATTTAATAAAGGAGATGAAGCCATCCATAAGCCGAGAAGAATGGGATACTGAGATGAAGCCACCCACAAGCTGAGAAAAATCAGCAGCTGAACTTCAAAAATACCAGCAATTTCCAGAATTTAAAATCCTGAATCATGACAGGACACTGGCAGAATTCAAGTTTATCTGCTACTTGGAATACTCGCACCGAATGTGAAGTCGAACTGTAGGCCATATGTACATCCTACTTCACAAATGAGTCTGTCAGATATACTAAGCCTGTAGGCTGAAGATGATGATGCCCCAATGTGCAGAGAAACATCAGGTGACTGTCCATGCAGCTGGCTATTTACAGCATAGCTCTTTTTTTTTTTTTTTTTTTTTTTTGGTTTTTCGAGACAGGGTTTCTCTGTGTAGCTTTGCGCCTTTCCTAGAGCTCACTTGGTAGCCCAGGCTGGCCTCGAACTCACAGAGATCCGCCTGCCTCTGCCTCCCCAGTGCTGGGATTAAAGGCGTGCGCCACCACCGCCCGGCTCATAACTCATTTTTTTAGAAGTCACTTGTTTGCAATTCCTGTTTTACTAGGTAGTATTATTTCCTTCTCAGGTCTCTGAGGGAATTGAAGATTAAATACTTGTAGTAACAATTTTCCTTATTGAGAAATTCAGAAAAGAAACTCACTAAGAGGTGTTAAGTGTGTAAGTTTGAAAGACATCATAACATAGTTTTCTGTTGGTAATACAAGAGAGGATAGGAAGTGAATTAGGTACATTTTGGACTCATTAAAATAGGATAGATAAAGGAATATTTTCTTTGAATTTGTCAAATGCAAATGGACTAGACATTGTCAATATATTTATTGCTTGTATATATTGTATGTAGCTATTGTACTTATTGTATATAGTTTTTTATATTAGTTATAACTTTTTATTTTTATTAGACATAAAAAGGGGAAATATGGTGATATTTTATTTGTGCTGAAATGTGGTGATATTTTATTTGTATGTTAATAAATAAAGCTTGCCTGGAGATCAGGGGAAAAGGCCAGCCATTTTAAGTAAAGAAGAAGTCAGGAAGCACTCACCCTTAATCCCTTAGCAGGCAGGATCTCTGTGTTCAAGGCCACACTAGGGGACAGAGCCAAGCGTGGTGACACAAGCCTTTAATCCCAGTACCAACCATAGAGATCTGGAGGTCTGTACAGACAGATAGAAACTGACAGAGCTATATAGGAAGAGGAAGTGAGGTAGCTGGGCTAAGATAGCCAGTGAGAGGGCAGAACAGCAAGGCAATAAAGGTGTGGATAGACAGGAAGTAACTAGCATTTGGAAGCTGTGGAGTT
>CABHPP010143559.1:0-13241 GCA_902168425.1 Peromyscus attwateri
GATCTCTTCTAATTTGCACCTTTTGGGGTCTAATTTTTTGTAGCTCTATTTTATATCCTAAATAATTAATAGAATCTCCTCTTTGTATCTTTTCAGGAGCAATTTGTAATCCCCAGCAAGGCAAAATTTTCTTTACTTCTTCAAACATTCTTTCTAAACTACCTTCATTTGAGTCAGCTAGTAAAATATCATCCATATAATGATAAATTATAGATTTAGGAAATTTTTTACGTACCACTTCAAATGGCTGTTGTACAAAATTTTGACACAGAGTTGGGCTATTCAACATTCCCTGTGGGAGGACCCTCCATTGAAATCTTTTGACCGGTTGAGAATTGTTATAAGTAGGCACTGTGAAGGCAAATCTTTCTCTGTCTTTTTCTTGTAAGGGTATTGAAAAGAAACAGTCTTTTAAATCAATAACTATGAGAGGCCATCCTTTTGGTAACAGAGTAGGCAAAGGAATTCCAGATTGTAGAGAGTCCATTGGCTGAATTACTTTGTTAATTGCTCTAAGGTCTGTTACCATTCTCCACTTACCAGATTTCTTTTTGATAACAAATACAGGAGAATTCCAAGGGCTGGTTGATTCTTCAATATGTTGAGCATTTAACTGCTCTTTTACCAGCTCTTCTAAAGCCTGGAGTTTCTCTGTTGTTAAAGGCCATTGCTGAACCCATACAGGCTTATCTGTTGACCATTTTAAAGATATAGCTGTTGGTGTTTTTGGAAGATTATCAGTTATTGTGCCCTGTTTTTTTATAACATGGATGGCTGGTGACCACTCATTAGAATAATATCTTCTAATATTTCTCCCAGAAACATGTACTAGTTTATGATTTGTTTCTGAGATTGGAGGGATGTTTATCTGAGTATTCCATTGTTGTAACAAGTCTCGACCCCACAGGTTCATGGCTATGTTAGCTACATATGGTTTTAATTTTGCTCTCTGTCCTTCTGGACCTATACATTCTAACCATCTTGCACTCTGTTTCACTCGAGATAATGTCCCAATTCCTAACAGTTGAATGTTTACCTCTTGAAGAGGCCAAGTTGGATGCCAAAATTCTGGTGCAATTATGGTAATGTCTGCACCTGTGTCTACCAAACCAGACAACAAAACACCATTTATTTTTATTGTCAGTTTTGGTCTTTGTTCATTAATAGAAGTTTGCCAAAAAATTTTTTTTATGTTTTTTCCTGAATTTCCTATTCTATCTGTTTCATCATCCTGACCAACATGATTTATTCCAATAGGCATTTGGTTATTTAATCGCTTAGAGCAGGGATTTCCTCTTCTACAATTGCTGGAAAGGTTTGAACTGGATTTACTGTGGGGGCCTGCTTGAGGCCCCTCTGGGAGTTTCCCAAAGCCCGAGGCAAAGGATTACCCTGTCTGTCCCTTGTTGATCTACACTCGTTTGTCCAGTGTTTTCCTTTACCACACCTTCTGCATACTCCAGAAGGAAGGGGCATTCTATTGCCAGTGTTCTTTGAAGAAACATTTCTAGGAATAACCTGTTTACAGTCCCTTTTTAAATGTCCTTGCTTTCCACATCCAAAACATCTAACATTTCTGAAACCCTTTGACATTGCTTTTCCTACCCACATATCATCCTGGTCATAAGCCTCAACATTAATTGTTTCTCTAATCCAATCTTCTAAAGGTGCAGATCTTGCCTTTAACGGCCTGATTATTCTTTTGCATGCTGCATTTGCGTTCTCAAAGGCCAAAGATTCAATGATTATCTGACTAGCCTCTAAATTTGGAACCATTTTCTGTACTGCTGACGTCAATCTTTGTAAAAAGTTTGTAAAAGATTCTTTTGGGCCCTGTATAACCTTTGTAAATGACTCAGTTTTTTTTCCTGATTCTTCAACTCTGTCCCATGCATTTAAGGCTGCCATTCGACATAGAACTAGGATTTGGACATCATATAAACTTTGTGCTTCTACTGTAGCATATTGGCCTTCTCCAATAATCTGATCCTGGCAGACTTGTATTCCATTATCCCTCCATTGTCTTTCTATATTTCTAGCCTCGTTGCTGAACCACATTTTCCACTGAAGATTTTGTCCAGGTTCAAGAACAGCCTGTGCTAGATCCCACCAGTCCTGTGGTATAATCCTATTACAAGTTGACCAGGTGTTTAACATTTGTTTTACATATGGAGAATGCATGCCATAAGATGCTATTGCCTCCTTAAATCTTCGTAAGTCTAACATTTCAATTGGATTCCAAACATTTTGTTCATTCTCTTCACCAGGTAGCTGCTGTATGGTTACCGGATAAATTAAGGGTGATTGTGTGAAAACAGGTTTTCTTTTTGTAACCTTATGATCCAATTTTGAAACAACTTCACTGTTAATTTCGTCTGTCTGAATTTGAATTTCTCTATAATTCATTTTTACAGGTTTAACAGGTTTTTCTAAGACTGTTATCCTGGCACTTAAATTGACTATCTTTTTAAATAGTACAATGAGGATGAGAAAAGTAATAAGCTGCATAATTCGATCAATATTAATATTCTCATATAGTTGTTCCATTGTCAGAGTGCCTAAAATTTCAAGCAAAGCCCAATTTTCTTCCAACGTACACATAAAGCCCATTTTTTTTAATGTAGAAAAAAATTCTCTTTTAAATAGAGATGTTAATTGACTTACCAAGTCTTCGTAGAACAGTGGAAATTCGAGGGAATTTCAAAACAGCCACCTGGTGTTCGAGGTGTGAATCCAGAGAGAGATGGAGAGAGAGAGCAAGCAAAAAAGCCGTAGCCGCTTGAGCCAAGTCAAGCTTTAACTGTTCAGCAGGGCAGGCCTGTTCAGCAGGGCAGGCCTAAGTTGTTTGTAATACTAGCTTTAAGCAAGTAGCAACAGCTGCGAGTCAGTCAGACCTAGGCCTGAGCTAGGGAGCCGGGCCACTCAGGCCGGAAACCGGACCTGCGGCCAAGCCAAGCCAAGCAGTTTTTAATGGATTCTTGTCACGTTGGGCGCCAAATGTAGATGTGTCCAACCGTCGTATAAATAAGAAACACAGAACCAATGCAAAGAAGAAAGCCAAGAGGTCAGAGCTAAGAGCCAAAACCTTACCCTTCCTCCTGCAGTGGTCCTACCTCTCCGAAGGAGCTGGTACTTCCTGTGTTAAAGTCTTTATATAGTCTCTGTTCTGCCTTCTCATTGGTTGTAAACCCAACCACAGGACTGCCTCATTACAGCCTGTCTGTATAGACCTCCAGGTGTTCTATGGTTGGTAATGAGATTAAAGGCATGTGTATCCAATGCTGGCTGTATCCCTGGACACACAGAGACTTACCTAGCTCAAACGTACACCACCACTGCCCTGCTTTCCTATGGCTTGCTAATAGCTCTGACCCCCAGGCAACTTTATTTATTAATATACAAATAACATTTTGGTACAAAGAAAATATCACCATAACTATGCCCCCTTTCATGTTTCTGAGGGTTATGGATAATGGTTATAGGGTTGGGAGTGGAATAAAACATTGGACTTGGTGTTCTCCTTAAGAAAAGAAAAAAGGGGAATGGGTAGGTATAGGATATTAAGGTAAATTATTGTATATACTAGTAAACTAATTTAGTAAAATAGCAGCCTTAGATAAATTGCACTGTTATGGGTTCTTGTATATTGATACAAATGTAAACTATTTTTATATTTTTATTCCAGATAATCTGTATATTGATACAAATACAGAATCATATTTATCGTCATATATGTATATTGCTATTCTTATTTGAATGTTTGTATATTAATACAAATGTAAAATTATATATTATATTTGTCATACTGTAGGTATGCTCTACCTCTGTTTAGGATATTTGGTATATTGATACATATTTAGGATTATTGTCATATTGCATGTTATACTATGCATTCCTACCTCTGCTTTAACTATTTTGTGTATTGGCACAATTTTGAGGTCATTGTCCTTTTACTGTACATTTGCTTACAGACTGTTTACCCTGTTTATGTGAAGCCTTAGTTCTTAGGTTATCTACGTAGATAAGACTTACAAATTTACAGTCACCTATGCTTGTCATCTCTATAGCTATGTTAGTTAGGTTCTCCAGACTTACAGAAACATATGTCAGATGGATAGGTAGTCTTCAAAGAAGGCAAAGAACTTCCCTTGCCTCAACTGCTGACAGTAAAATGGTCTGACAGATACTCTAGGCCTGTAGTCAATTTGAATGCACCAACAATGCTGAAAAAGTTTTGGTGGCTGTCCAGACTACCAGCTGTCTCTCTCTACTCTCACAAGACTCCTGAAAGTTGCTTGCATCCTTCTCCCATTTCTCAGGTGTTATTATATTTCTTCTCAGGACTTTGATGGGATTGAAGACTAACAGTTATAGTTATAATCTTCTTGTATCTTAGCTAGAACATATTAAATATTAGATTCAGGTTCTTTAGGATAGGAGACCTTTTGGAATGATCTCTGTAATGTGCCATTTATCTATGCTCTAGACTTCTCTTGATTTTTGTATTTTAGTATGTGTTTCTTGTTTAATGTTGTTCATGTTGGTTGTAGTTTCATCTTGTCTAGGTCATTATCCCTTATTTCTCCTGGACAATATTTGATAATCATTCCTATTGTGTACAGTTTTGTATTAGATTAGAACTTTCTTATTTAGACAAAAGGGGAAGATGTAGTGGGTAGCTGTTCCAGCTTTGACCTGGAAGTACTACCTCTACTGAGGCTTCTGGTAACTGCCATGCCTATCTATGACCTGCCCTTGGGGCAGGGCTGAGACAGGAGCCCTTAAGACCGAGATCCAGATTTGCCGGCCCTTTTGGTTCCTCATGATCCTGGATGCTGGATGGCAGACTGAGTCAGAGTTCTCCAGAGAACCCTGCTGGACGGCACCTCACCTCTCCTGGATCCTGTAACCAATCCCATTACTGGCTGTAAGTTATCCCAAAGTAAACCTCCTTTTCAACTATGTGGAGTTGCCTTGTTAAATTCCCACATTAATCTAATCTCAGGTTCATAGAAATAATACATGGAATAGTTTTAAGACCTGCCATGGGTTGGAAAGAACATGATGCTCCTTTCTTTGTTGGCTAATTTATAAAAAAATAATAATAATTGAATTGTACCTTCAAATTTCATGAACTATTTAAAAGCACTAGAGAAATTAGGTCAGAGACTTAAACACTAGTGTTTATATTCTTAAATGGTTACATTTAAAAAGGAGACTACCCCCATGTCCATGAGAAAGACATTCCTTATTCTAAGATTATGTTAAAGTTTTTAAAATGATTTTATACTTATAAGGATGAAAGAAAGAATTTATAAATAAAAGTTTTCAAAAACAATTTCTGTAACAAAAAAAACAGGTCAGAGCTTAAAGACAGAAATGAACATACCAGTGTATTACATAATCACATGCATATGTGCAATATAAAGATTTGATCTTATAGAAGTCAAGAAGAGAATGATGGGTACAATTGAAAGGGTAGATTAGATGGAATGAAAGCTTGAAAGAAGCTGATCACTTGGTAGTAAGCAATAGTTACATAGAAGCATGAAGTTCTGTTTTGCTATTTCATAGTAGGGTATATATAGACAATATCATCTATACTACCTTTCAAAAATCTATAAGATGGGATTTTGCAAGTTTTTATGGTGAAACTGATGTTTCAGAATGTACATGACATTATATATAATTATTAAAATATCATATTACTCCATTTATGTTTGCTAGTTTTGTTTTGTATATCAGTTAAAATAAATTGAACTAAAATTTAAAAGGCAGCTATCCAAAAAATTCTTAGATTCTTGAAGGGAATCTTAAGACACTCAGTTACATAATGATATTTCACCTTTCTATATCTGCCTTATGATCTGTTATTTTCCTCTAATTTTCATGCACATACTGCTGAATGAAGGTAAGGTTTGAAAAGTTTGGCATTTCTCCATAATCATATAACTCATTCAAATTCAAATTCTAAAATACCTTCAATGCCTGGTTCTACTTATATTTTAAAAAAAAATATTATTTCTTTTTAACTGAAAGATACTTGTGTCATATATTTTGATTATGTTTTTTTCCTTGACCCAACTCCTCCCAGATCCTCTGTGCTTTCAACCCCACCCACTTTCACATCCTTTACCTATTTCAAATAAAATAACAACAAAACCCCAAAAAGCTAATCAACAATACAAAACAAAACAAAAAGCAAAGAACTGTCTCTCTCTTTTAAACACATACACACACCAGTACACACACACACACACACACACACACACACATACACAATCAAAGCAAAGAAAGGAAAGAAAAAAATGCCCAAAAAAAGCAAATAAAGCAAGAAGTCCACAAAATATAATTGGGTTTATTCTATGTTGGCCAATACTCCTGGATAAAGAGAATACCCTGGAGTGTGATTGGTATACCCAGTGAGACTCAACAAAAATGTTTTGCTCTTTTCCAGAAGATAATAGCATCAGATAGCTTCCTACCTAGGAATAGAACCCTAAGTCTATCTCCTCTCAGTGCTGGGACCCCATCTGATATGAACCTGGGCAGATTTCTGCATGCTACCACAGTCTCTACAAATTTATATGTATATCAGTTGTTTTTTTGTCTGGAAGACCTTGTTTTCTTGTGGTCATTCATCATCTCTTGCTGTTAGAGTCTTTCTACTCCTTCCTTTGCATAAACTTCTGAGCCATGATTCATTCAAGGGCTTGATGAAGACATCCCTAGGTAACCATAAGTCTTGCACTGTCTTCACATTTTCCAGGTATGAATCTCTGTGTTAATTTTATCCACTTAAAGGAAAAGGTTTTCTGATGTAGGTGGAAAAAGACACTGACCTGCAGAGGCAATGGTATGTAGTTAGGAGATATTTTATTACTATGTTCCTTTATCAGGATAATAGTATTAAGTTTTCCCATAATACTGTGTGATCTATCTGGTCTCAAGTTCTTAGCTACTTTAGCAATTTCAAGTATAAGCTCCATCTCATGGAGTAGACATTAAATACCATCTTAAAGTAAGATTTTCTCCAATAATATTTGGAGAAAATATTGCGTCAGTATATTTCATACCAAGGTCAATGTTGTAAGATGCAGGGTTTGTATCTAGTTTTTATTTTGTATTACTTTTCTCCTCTGCTAGTGTGCAAAGTACCTCCCAATACAATGAACTTTAGTCAGTGGGAGTGAATATTCTAGGTATTTCAACTCAGCTTCTCTGTGTTTGATGGCACAAGTAAGTCTTGTCTTTGTAACAGGACTTACCACCAGGTTTCAGAGAACACAAAAAGCTTTGACAATAGGCTGATATGATTGGGGGAACTTTGTGGGGTCCTTTCGATCAAAAACTTGACATATATAGCTTTATGTCAATAGCTTTAACCTATTTCTTTCACTGGAGGTTTTACTTGATGATATAAAATGTCCAGTTGGGGCATTATTTTACATATTTTTGGTTACTCCATTGAGATTATTCTCACATATGTAAGTATATTAGGAACATTTTACTCGATTATGTTTGCACACTGTTTTACAAAAGGCCTTTAGTGTTCGCTGTGTACGACACATTCCCTTCTTTTGTCTTCGTCCCCATTCTCTGTAGCAGGAATCTTAAATGGTCTTATTAATAAAAAACCAAACCTGGGGCCAGGTATAGGGGTGAACGCCAGAAGATCAGAGAAGCAGAACAAGCCACAGCTTCCTCGCCTCAACCGTTCCTCAGCTGATCCTGTTTCCTCAGACTGGATGCATCTCAGCTGAATTGTGCTGCTCCAAAGCCTAAAAGCTTAACCAGGCAGTTCCTGGATTTCACGCCTTATATACCTTTCTGCTTTCTGCCATCACTTCCCGGGATGAAAGGCGTGAGTCACCATGCCTGGCTGTTTCCTTGAACACACGGATCCAGGTAGATCTCTGCCTCTGGAATGCTAGGATGAAAGGCGTGTGCTACCACTGCCTATCCTCTATGTTTAATATTGTGGCTGTTCTGTTCTCTGACCCCAGATAAGTTTATTAGCGTGCACAATATTTTGGGGAACACAATACCACCACAATTCTCCTCCCTATTGAGTCTTCATTTTCTAGATCCTACTTTGTCTTTCCATAACACTATATTCTATTTCCTCTACTTTGTAAATGATCTCCCATACTGCTCACTTAATGAGGAATGTGCCTCTGTGGTTATTTAGAGTGTAGCACACATATCAGAAACATAAAACTAATATCCACATATATGAGAAAACATACACTATTTATCTTTTGGGTCTGGGTTACCTCACTAAGAATGTTTTTTTTAAAGCCCCATCCTTTATCTGAAAATGTTTTCATTTTTCATAATACCTGAATAATATTCCATTGTGTAAATGTACCTCACTTTCATTATCTGTTCATCAAGGATGGATATCTAGGCTGTTTCTAATTTATACTTGTTATGAATAGAGCAGGATTGAATATGCATGAAAAAAAATTTTTAGTATGATGGAGAGTCCTTTGGATATATGCCCAAATATGGTACAGTTGGACCTTGAAGTAGAAAGATTCCTATTTTTCTGAGGCACTGAAACACTATTTTCCAAAGTGTCTGTACAAATTTGCACTCCACCAGCAATGAATAAATGTTTCCCTTTTGCAGGGGCCTAAATAGACTCCATAGTGTGGCCTTATTCCATCTTGACTCAAGGTTAGAGAGTCCAAGCTTGTTTTACCCCACAAGGATGCATACTAGGATGTTTGTCTTAAGGAGTGGTTACCAGGTGTCTTATTCTTCAAAGACTGATTACAGGATGCTTTGCCATAAGACATGGCTACTAGATGTTTTGAGAATCAAGCAAGTGTTTACACTTGTCTGTACTTTGTAAGTTGAACCATAGTGTTCTGAGAGAGGGAGGTCTTTTGCCTCTCCCCTTGCTGGTGTATAAAAAGCCCATGAGGAATAAACTTGGAAAGACTGTAGTATTGACTTAGACCCCTACAGAACCTATTATGTGTCTCTGTCTTTTTCTTTTACATCTTCATCTCTATTTTTCATATCTATTATTTCTCAATCCACACTCCCCTACACCAAGGTCGGGCTAGACCTGGCACACTTTACCTACATTTGTGTTAGTGTGTATGGTTATTTGCTTTACTGATCTTGGCCATTCTAACAGGTATAAGATGAACTGTCAAAGTAGTTTTGATTTACATTTTTCTGATGACTAAAGATGTTTGTATCCCGTCATTTGCTAACTCTTTGTTTAGTTCTGTACTACAAGTTTTGATTGGGTAATCTATCTTCTTGATGTTCAACTATTTTATTTCTATTTGTATTATAGATACTAACCCCCTATCTGATATATTATTGGTTAAGATTTTTTTTTTCTATTTTGCTGGTTTGACTGAATAGTGGTACACTGTGCCTTAAGAAGATTTTGAGTATCATGAGATCACATTTATTAATTGTTGATCTTAATACCTGTGTTATCAGTGTCCTGTTCAAAAAGTTCTTCTTTATGTCTGTGGATTCAAGCTTATTCTCTTCTTTCTTCTATTTCAAGTTAAGGGTAACTGGTCTTATGTTGTGGCCCTTGGTTCATTTGGAATTGACGTTTTTTCAGTGTGGTAGATGTAAATTTCTTTTAACTTTTCAATGTGCAGTCATCCAGTTTGACCATTTATTGAATATGCTCTTTTTTCGCCAAAGTTTAATTTTTATTTTATTGTCAAAATCCCAGTGGAATTATATCTCTATTTTCAATCTGATTCTATTAATCAAAGTGTCTATTTTTTATTCTACTACCTGAAAGGTTTTTTGCACCCTGATAAATCTCTCTGCTGATGCAGCAATCCAAATCAAACCAAATCAGACTGAATTAGACAAAGCCCAGGTTTCATGGGTAAAAAAAAAGTGTCTGTTTTTTGAGATGAAGCTTAAATACCCTGTGGGAGTGGTCTTGAGCCTTGGTCAGGGAGAAGCTGCATTTGGCAGGCTTTGAAGGGGTAGGTTTGGGGAAAGAGATGGGGGAGGGGAGTTGAGGTGGATCTTCCACCAGAACATTTGGGTTTAATGTTCCAGACTCTTTGGGAATAAGGATGCCAGGGTGCCAGGGGCTGAGGTGGAGCTCCACCAGAACAGTCCAGACTCTTTGGGTATAAGGAGGCCAGGGTGCCAGGGGTTGGGTGGAGCTCCGCCAGAACAGTCCACACTCTTTAGGTATAAGGAGGTCAGGGTGCCAGGGGTTGGGGTGGAGCTCCCACCCAAACACTACCATTCTGGTTTCTTTTGTGCTTACTGTTGTTTACTGTAACTATTTAATACAACTCGAAGTATGTGATGGTGGAAACTCCAGAAGCTCTTTTTATATTTAGAATTGTTTTAGCATCCTGATTTAAAAAAAAAATGTCCTTATGAATTTGAAGATATTTTTCAATTCTGTGAAAAATTATATTGTAGTTTGATGGGAATTGCATTGAAACTGTAGATTGTTTTTAGTAGGATGGTCACTTTTATATTATTAATCTTAATAATTCATGAAGAAGAAAGATCATTCCATCTTCTGGAATCTTCTTTAATCTCTTTTTTTTTATTTTCTTAAAAGTTTTATCAAAGAAGTCCTTAACTAACTTAGGTAGAGTTATCCCATTTGTTTTATATATATATTGTTTGCTTTGTGGGTTATTGTGAAAGTTACTGATTTCTTTCTCAGTCTTTGTTATTTGTATATTGGAATGCTACTTTTTTTGTTAATATTGTATCTTCCTAATTTCTGAAAAGGTTTACTAGGTGTAAACCTTTCCAAGTAAGGATTTTTTGGTCTCTTATGTGTGAAATCATATCATCTGTAAATAAAGATACTTTGAATTCTTCCATTCTGGCATAGACTTCAAGCTTTCAGGAATAGGTGGAACAGACCACAAGAATATATTATAGATATTCAGCTAAATATTAAGCTATACCTAGACAAGTCAAAGCATTTTTCTAGAGGAAGCCATTTATCAAGGAATATTTGCTGTTACTCAGTTTTTAATATATCAGCTGTCTTCTGCTATGAAATTCTTGTGTGCCCATTTACTACTAGATCATATGGCAAACAGTTAAGCTTCTCAGACCTACTGCTGATCCACTAGGTAACACTCCTACAGTGCCTAGCAGACAGGTAAAGTGTAGATATATAGCCTTGTTTGTTGTGCAAATGAAGCTCAGATCACCCCCTGTCCTAGTAGCATTGCAGAGCTATTGACTAAGGACATTAGGACATTTTGCATAACCAGGTGCAGTAAAGACTGGAGCAGTATTCCTGGAGACAGAGCTGCGTGGCCAGGGAGAAGAGAAGAAGGCAAAGTTTCTCAAAGCTGGGGGTAAAGAGCAAGGAAGAAAAGATGGAGTATGAAGGAACATAGGATGAAGATGATGTTGAAAACATAGGAGCTTAGTTAGTTAGGACTATGATAGACAGGCCCAGTAGGTACAAAGTGGAGCTGAATATGAGGATGGAGCTGAATTGGTATAGATAGAAATTTGCCTTAGAGAAATAAAGTAAACAGATGAAAGCATGGTATGCATAGATACTTTTCCATCAGATAACCCACCATCAGATGTAGCGCCTTCTCCAGGACCATGGGATGGATTTTCTCAAGGCAGATCCTTGGGAAAATTCCATTAAATAGGTATGGAAAGTGAATATCTTTGTCTCATTCCTGATTTTAGAGGAAATGTCTTGACTTTATTAGTTTGCTATAAATTTTCATTATTATATAGAAAAATATATCCCTGGAATCCCTAATTATGCTAGGATTTTTATTATGAAGGGATGATGGAATTTGTCAAAGGCCTTTTCTACATCTAATGAGATGATCGTGTGGCTTTTGTCTTTCAGAGTGTTTATGTGGTAGACTACTTTTACTGCTTTACATATTTTGAACTGTACTTGCATCTCTGGTATGGAGTTTACTTGATCATTTCAGATAATCATTTTGATGTGTTTTTGGATTTGATTTGTCAGTATTCTATTGAGAATTTTTGCATCTGTGTTCGTAAAAGATACTGGTTTATACTTTGTTTTTGTTTTTTTTTTTTTGAGCCAGGGTTTCTCTGTATTGTTTTGTTGCCTGTCCTTGATCTCACTCTGTAGACCAGGCTGGCCTTGAACTCACAGAGATCCACCTGGCTCTGCCTCCCAAATGCTGGAATCAACGATGTATGACACCACCACCCAGCTTGTTTATACTTTTTTATTGGGTTTTTAAGTGTTTTTAATATCAGGCTGACAGTGACTTTTTAAAAAGAATTGGGAAATATTCCTATAGTTTCTATTTTGCAGAAAAATTAGAGCAGTGTTGGCACTAATTATCAATTGACCTTATTTTAGAATTCTGTAATGAATCCATCTTTGGGAGGGTTTTTTTAATTACTGTTTGTATTCCACTAGGGGTTATGTGTTAGTTTAAATTGTTGATTTTATCCTGATTTAACTTTAGTAGATTGTATATGTCAAGAAATTCATCCTTTTCCTCTAAGTTTATTTCAGTTTGGTGGGGTACAAAGTTTTAAACTATGTTCTTCAAGACTTTATTAATTTGCTGCTGTTTGTTGTAGTGGCCCCTTTTATCTCCAATTAATAATTTGGATCTTCTTTTTCCATCTTTTAGTTAATTCAGGTAAGGGTTTGCCAATCTTCCTAATTTTTCAACAAATTATCTCTTCAATTAATTGATTCTTTGTATTACCTTTTTGTTTTAATTGTTTCTATTTTATTGTTATTCTTCAGTGTCAAGGAGAACTATTTTGTTGTTGTTTACTAGACCCATTTGATTTCTGATGGTATTTAACTCCAGAATTTCTCCGTTTATGCTTTGTATGGACGGTCTGTATATTAGTGATACTGGGTTATTTAAGTTACCTACTATCACCATGTAAGGTTTATTGTGTGATTTTTGGGTGTAGTGGTGTTTCTTTGATGAACTTTGATGTACTTCTATTTGGTTCACAAATCTTTTGAATTGTAAAATCTTGATATTATTTCCTTTGATGTGTATATAGTTTCCTTCTCCAGGTCTTCTGATTAATTTTTGTTTGAATTTTACTCATTCATACATCAAAATAGCTACATTTCCTGTGTCAATTTGTTTAGAATATCTTTGTCAATCTTTTTACTTTGGGGTGACATCTATTCTTGTTGGTGAATTGTGTTTTTTTGGACTCAGAAGAAATATGGATCCAATTTCCTATTCTTGCCTTTAATCTGTGTCTTTACTTTGGAG
>CABHPP010143559.1:13251-41300 GCA_902168425.1 Peromyscus attwateri
AGCAGTGCTTTTAGGTCCTATTATATTTTATTTATATTGTGCCCCCCCTTTTTTTTTACTTACTCTGTAGGATTTGTTTATTACTTGTGTTGTCTTGATTTTGGTTATCCTCTTCAGACTGATAGTTTGTAATATATTATGGCAGAGATCTTGTATGTCCACTCTATTCCCAGTAGCTAGGAGATTGGATCAATCTATATGTCTATCAGCTGATAAATGGATTATGAAAATGTGGTATATTCAAATGTAATTTTATTCTACAATCAAATAATTTCATATGGAGTACATGTAGGAAATGAAAAACTAGATACAAACCATTTATGAGGGGATTCATTTAGTGAGGAGAAACAGTAGGATATAGGCAAAATGAAATTAGAGAGGGAAAATACAGAGGGTAGAAGGTTTCACACAGTTCATTCAGTGAGGGAGATTGTTAAATGGAGGCCTTGGGGGAAGGCTTAACAAAATTAAATTTAAATATAAGCTGCCTGGGCATCTGTGATCTTGCAATAAAAAGTATATTGATAATATGAAAGAGCTTGGGGAGAATCATGGGAGCTAAATGTCTAAGCAGGGATGGGATGGGGGTTGGGAGAAAAGAATGGAAGGGGTGAGTTAACTAAAATTGACTTCCAATTAGTTTGTATGCTAATGAAATATATGTCTTCTAGGAGGAGACATGTACACACACACACACACACACACACACACACACACACACACAGAGGCTTTCTCTTCACTCAAGGACTCCTCTGTTATAAAGAATGTTCTTTGTTAACCATTGGTAGGTTTCCCACGGCCCAGTGGCTGACTCCACATCCATGCACATATGGTCATCACCAATTGGACTCAGTAGGTATAAATTTTAAGTATAGCAAATGGAAAGTAATCTCATGTTAAATGCTGTATAATTGTCTTCTTAGAAAACCTCAAAGGCAACCACAAATATTTTGGAACTGAGAACTAAGTGTAGTTAACCGAACAATTTCCAAAACAAAACACATCATGATCAATCAATTTTACGATTAAAGAAACAACAAATGATACTTTTAAGGAAAAAATTCATATTATAATAATGTAGTTACCCACAAAGATGTTGGAATAATGCTATTTACTTGAATGGTTCATACTATAGGACTTAATTGTGTTTAATACAAAACAGAAAGGTTGATTAAGTAAAATTCAAGAAGTGTCTTGTCTGTCATGGAAAAAGTGACTGACTTATAAACAAACACACCAGCTCGATCTCGAGGAAGAAACTGTCTCCGGCACAGAATAGAGAGATTAGTATGTACATGAATCGATCAGGAGATGACAGGTTCTTCAAGAGGAGCTTTTCTTTCAAAGTAGTGATGTCAATATACCAAATTAAACCATTCAGTTCCTGACAGTCTGCAGTAATGTATATGACATCATTGTGAGTTTTGAATGGCTTCATAATCCATAGCTAAGGATTTAAACATAGCTACATTGATAATAAAACAGACACTTCAATTGTCATCATCATTATCATTATTATTGTTTTATTTTTAAGTTTATTCTTCTCTCATATATTACATCCTGACCACAGTTTCCCCTCCCTCCACATCTCCTGCCCCCTCATCTCCCCTTTCCCCCAGATACACTCCTTTTTTTTTCCCTTCAGAAAAGTGCAGGTCCCCAAGGGACATTAGATGAACACAGCATAACAAGATACAATAAGACTAGTTACAAACCCTCATATCAAGGCAAGGTGAGGTAACCCAATGGGAGGAAAAGGGTCCCACGAACAGGCAGAGTCAGAGAAAGTCCACCTCACTACCACTGTTAGGAGTTTCACAAAACACTAAGCTAACAACCATAATATGTATACAAAGGACTTCGCTCAGACCCATGCAGCCTCTGTGATTGCAGCTTCTGTCTCTGTGAGCTGTTATGAGCCCCCATTAGTTGATTCTGGATTCTGTGGGTTGTGTTCTCCTGGTGCCCTTGGCCCCTCTCACTCCTACATTCCTTCCTCCTCCTCATTAGTGTGTTCTCTGAGCTCTGCTTAATGTTTGGCTGTGGATCTCTGCATATGCCCTCATCAGTTGCTGGGTGACACCTCTCTGATAACGACTGGGCTAGGCACCGATCTGTTAGTGTAGCAGAATATCATTAGGAAACATTTCACTGACTTTTTTTTTTCCAGTAGTGTCTGGTTCTATCCTCAGTTCCTGGACTATCCACTATCCAGCTTCTGGTTCCTGGCCAACCAAGCAGTGTTAGTTGGGCTCCCTCTTGTGGTGTGGGCTTCAAGTTGGACCAGTCCTTGTTTGGCCACTCCCACAAATTCTGCAATTTTTTTAAATTATGTGCATACGTGTTTGCACTGGAGTGGAGAAGGGGTTGTGTTCATGAGTGTAGTGCCCATGAGGGCTACAAGGAGCTGGAGTTACAGACACTTGTTATACCATCCCCACATGTCATGGGTCCTCTGGAAAAGTAGTAAGTGCTCTTAATGGTTGAGCTACATCTCCAGTTTTTATGCTGCAATCATAATAGTATCACACATATTAAAATTATTAGTACTAGTAAAATTATATTCCAATTGGGGTACAATCTAAACCAGAACCTTAAATCAAAAGTTATCACAGATATAACCTCATAAAGTTGGTTAAATGCAACATCATTGCACAATTTTTGCCTCTCATGGCTTTTTAATGCATTTCCACTTCAACTGGATTTTTCCTAAAATGTATTAAAACTTTGTGTTTATTTATATGAGCCTATAAAGCTAAGGAGTCTTATGCTTTTATAAAGTGAGAAATTGGTATTTTGAATTGATGTAAAGATAAGTTGCTCTTAATGTCAGTAACAAAAGTTAGATATAGAGCACAAAAATATTTAGTTTATATCAAATGTACAGAATAACGAGGATCATTATGATATTTCTATACATGCATGTGATGCAGTCTTGACTCTGACATTTAATTTAAAACTATGTGAACCCATGTTATAGTGATGCTGGTGTCTGAAATTCTGATTTTGTAAATTTTTCTGCTTCTCTATACTAGCATGAATCACACGACATATCTCTTTTATGGTATACATTTCTTAAATCAGAGTCTGTTGATGTTTGTATATTAAGATATGAAATATAATAAGTTAGATAATATAATTGAGAGTTTGATTCCATGCTGTTTTTAGGCATGAGGCATGGAGAAAATATTAAAAACCAGGAGTTTTCAAAAGATTAACATTATATACGTTATCTACTAAAAAAAAACTTCTTAAATATTCTAAATCTAGGTAAGTCATGGGAGCACCCTTTATTGCTGAGGGTAATAAAGTATGCAGAGGCAAGACTAAGAAAGACCCATAAAAGCATTAGTACAGAGAAGCCTTAAAATGACCTGCTATCCTGAAAGCTCATGTAACATGTCGCTGCAGCTTGCTGTCCTTTAGAAACTTCTCCCGGTGCTTGAGTGCTTCTGACCACAAAGTGATCAGTACTGTCCATCTTTATTTCCCCACTTCATACATATTGTGGCACTGGAAAATGATACATGATATCAAATATGAGTAAATAATTTGTGACATTCTAAGGAATTTGATTTTAAGTCACAGAATACGTAATACCACAGGCAGGCATGATAGCACACACTTGGGATCACAATATCTGAGAAGCTGAGGCAGGAATACTGTGAGCTTAAGTTCAGACTCAGTTACATAGCGATTGCCAGGCTACCCAGTGCTACTGACTAGCAACCTGAGATGAGTGAGCCACATCAAGGCATGTTTGGAAAATGAAACAAACAAACACCCAAAAACCTCTGCTACTTTTTCTATAGACTACAAATTGATGGTTTCAGTATTCTGATTATATAGATTTTCTAATTTTAAACAAGTTATCAATTTCTATTTATGTAATAATAATAATATCAGCTCATATTTACAGCAAAAAATCATGTCACACTCTAATGTGAACTACGAAAGACATCTAATTTTATTCCTTCAATAATTCAATGAATTTTTTTTCTCCAAAAGATAATGAAAGCAAGGTTCAAAGTTAAATTTCTGTACATAATACAGTGCTAGTGGTAAAATTTAAATATGGAAATTATTTAACAAACCATCTGCTTTTTAAAAATAGTTAATTATTAATAACTTTTTTATTGAATGAAAAAACAAGAATGTGCCCATTCTCATAGATCATTTTGGTATGTGAATTTGAGTACTTTTTTGATTATTGATCATCCATTCTGAATATATTAAATTGTAAACTGCTCCATACCACATTCCACATATTCACTGAGGTACTGTCGTTTTCAAAGTAATTGCTGATTCCATGTGATTTCTTTTCCTTGCTAAATCCTGAATTTCAATGCAGTATGGCTATAATTAAATGCAGAAGATTTAGGGTCTCAGTGTTGTATAAAAATCTACCATAACATTAATACAATGCAGTTAAATGGCAATAGGTTAAAGAAAAGTAATTGTCTAATTATAAGTGTGTAAATCTTGTCCTACAAGTAATGGCTCGCAGGTGTTCCTGATTTCATATTACTTGTTAGATCTTAGAACCTTAAGAGTGGATGGGGACAGAGGATAGATATTTCAATTTGAGCTATAATATAGCAATCCTAAAACACTCATGACAGGTGTCCAGTTAAACTTTGATGGAATACTTACAATGATAAGGAACTCAGCACTTCGGAAGGCCCTCTGTTCTATTGTAAAAGACCTTAGCGGCTGCCCTTAATCTTTCACAAGCTGCAGCCTATTCTAGGTTTTATAGCCATAATTATGAGAACCATAAATTAATTCTGCAAACTCAAGCATAAAAGCTCGCTGTACTAAATTAACCTAATCTTGCCATTTTGATTTAGTGTCTGAGCCAGACACCCTTTGACCTAGGTCTTTAATTCATTGACAGGGCATGTGCCCAAACCTATGTCAGATATGAAAGTGATGGCTGGCAACTGTGGTCCTTTAAAAGGACTATAGAATAAACATCTCCTTTTCCTACCTAGGGGTTTTTATACCACAAGGCATGGGAGAACCCTGGGGCCCTTTTAATAATAATAACAAATATTTTAAATGTCTAAACAGCAAATGAAAGCTGATTCAATTAGATTATAGTCTTGATTTGGCATAATGAAATAGTGTTTTATGTACGTGTCTCCACATCCACCCATCAATAAGAACTACATATTGTTGAACAATGTGTGTGCTATGAAGCTTTTTAAGTTTTGTTGTTTTTATGTATCTATAATGTAAAAATCCATCATTGGATCATTGAACCCTAAGCAGTAATAATATAATTATTACATAAAGTAAGCAGTAATAACATAATTCACATTGTTATATATCTATAATATTAATATGTTATAAGAAAATGTAAGGAAATTATTTAAAGTTACTTTATGGTACTTGAACAATTAAAATGTAAGCAGACTGATACAACAAAAAGGAAAATGTAATACAAAATAGAAAATGTGGAAAAAATTTAAATGTGAAGAGATCTAAAATCCTTATTTCTGAAGAAAACTGTAAAAACCAGCCTCTTGCTGTTTTAAGATGTGTGTGTGTGTGTGTGTGTGTGTGTGTGTGTGTGTGTGTGTTTGTATCTGTGTCTGTCAGGGGAGTATAGGTACCTGTGGAGAACTGAACAGGACATATGATCCTCTGACCTGGAGTCATAGGATTTGTGATCTGCTCAACATGGGTGATGATGACTGACCTAGGTTTTCTGGACGAGCAGTACCTGTTTTTAACTGTTGAGTCACTTCTGCTCTGCCACCTGTTTTGAAAGAACAATTTCCCAAATGAATATGCTTTTATAATAATAAATAAAGTTAATGAAGAATACTTAGGGCAGTTATGAATTGTATTCTGAACTCTACCAGTGCACTGTGGCAGGTAGACCATACAAAGATGAGCACACAAAATATAGTGAACTAGAATTCCTGGAAAGAAGCAGTGTCTACTGAAGCTCTTAGACTGACTAAAATTTCAATGACTGGGAAGTTTGGGATGTTCCATTTCCAAAGGCTATTTACAATTCATCCTGTGCTCCTTTTAGGCCCCAAGGAGCAATTCATTGTTAAACTCTAAGTTGCACCTATCATTTTGATAAACAGGTGAAAGTGCTCTGCACTATATTAATTTTATGCTATTCTACATCTGAGGCCTACAGCTAAGACCTTTCCACCTGGGTTATAATCAATTTCTCTGTTGTTGACATTAATATATTTAAAAAATTTTGATTCTTGACTTTATTTTGTTCTATTATCATAAAAACTTCATTAAAATGTTTCCATATTGGAACATGGCAATTGGAGTAATCTGAGTCCCCAGGTTATGTTCACTGATATTTGGCTCTAGAACAAATGATCTCTTATTACCCTTGTAGTGAGAGCTGTGTCTACTACAAACTGATCTCTGTTTCTATGTGTCTGTGTTCTCTTTCTCTCTGTCTCTCTCTTTTTCATTCACACATGCATCATTAAAATATACCCCTTATAAACATTTCTGTGGTCTATTAATATACTTGGCAGCAAAATTTAGACTGTGAAAGGCCAGAGGAATCAATGTTGTGAAAACAAAGGAAATTTTACACAGCATTATGGTAGCCAAATTAGAATTTGAAATATTACTTAATATATTCATTTGCAAAACTGAAAATTAGAAACTACATAGGTTTTAGTTGTTTCCTAGACAATAGAGTTGTGTGAATATACTAAAATCAATTTAAAATCTTAGAAATAATACACAAATTATTTGGTTGTTTTGATTTCTTAGGGCTCTTGAAATGAGGTACTGTAAACTAGGAGGCTTAAAGCAACACAAGGTCAAGGTCAGCAAGCAAGGCAACTGATATCCTCCCTATGCTAATTCCCTGCTGGGTTCCACCCTCTTGAATGCTTAAGGGAAGTTCCTTGTCTGTGTATCCTGCATAATGGGCGTTAACAGCTTAGATGCAAGATTGTAAAACAATGGTAGCGAACTTCTGCCCTCCGGGGTTCTCCCACTGTGCTGTAAGCCTGTATTTAAGACCTCCTCCCTCCTTCAATAAACAGCATTTGGCATTAAAAAAAATCGTGTAAGCAATAAAGCATGTGGTATAGCTAAAAATAAATAAATAAATAAAAAAAAATAAAAAAGATGGATTCCTCCAGTGACCCACTCCTCCAACCAGAACCTGCCCCCTAATGGCCCATTCATTATAACTTCACTATTAGGTGAACATGATATAGTTAGTGGCCTCCATGATCTCCACCTCTCAATGATTGGATCTACTGAGGATTGAGCCTCCAACATATGAGCCTTTTGGGGGATAGTTTGCATATAAACCTTACCAAGAGCAAAGAATAAAAGATAGGTACCTCAAAAAAAAAAAAAAAAGCAACACAAAACACAAACAATGTTTATATCAATCTAAAACAGAAGTTTTAGCATTATCTTACTCCCTGTGAAGCTGCCACAGGGAGATCATTCCACATCTGTCATAGATTCTTCTGGATTAGTCATTCCTTGGCTTGTACAACACATTACAAACAATGAATCCATTTGCACAAGGCTGTTGCACCTCTTAAGTAGATATTTAAGTCCATTCACATGCATTTCCTTTCCTGTGTTGAGGATTTGTTCTCTTCTAAAATCGTGTTAGAGTGAGCCAGAACTTATCTCAAGCTAATATAAATTAAATCAAATTTGGTATTGTTGTGCCCAATTCGGGACCCCCAGAGAGACCACCAGAGACGAGCAAGCCGGAATGCAAAAGCAAGGTTTAATTTCGGGATATCCAAATGCAATACAAGCCTAGGCAGGGACTTCGTCCAACAGATCCAAGGCAGTGGAGGCTGGAGGAAGCGCCCACCTATCTGCAAGCTCAGTTTTTAAAGGGAAAAATCACAAGGTTTTAGGGGTGCAGTACGGGTACAATTCTGATTGGCTCGCTTCTAGGGGCTTTCTAGAAATCATGGCTTAATCTTACTTCTAAGGGAGTGGTTGCCCGCCACCATTTCTCATTGGCTGCCCTCAGGTGGGGGCATCTGGTGATTACAATCACTATGGGAACTAGGGTTGGGACATTCTATGTTAAACAGTTACCTAGGGGGCCAGGGAGTGGACATTCCACAGTCCCACAGTCCTTACCTCCTGACTACCTTGTGACCCTGTACTTTTACACTTCCTGGTTCCTGGTTTCTGGAATCTGGACTGACTGGTTTCAGTAACTTCTGGCCTGTTCCAGTAACTTATAGCCTGTAGCTAAAAGGAGCAGTCTTAGGCCTTAGTTTTTGGGGTAAAAGCATTTTTGGTCTTATTTTGGTTCCACAGGTATCTTCAAAGATTATTTGAAAATAACATCACCTTTTTAGCTGTTACTCTAATTAAAATGCCACGACCAGAAGAAAATTAAACAAGTTTATTTTAGCATAAATTTGTGGATGACGAGTCCATAATAGTGAGGAAGGCAGGGCAGGAGGAAACTGGGGAAAGAACTTGGCTGATTATATTTCTACTTACTCTTAGGAAGCTCAGAGAGTACATTATAAATAGATTGAAGATGTAAACTCTCTAATCCTAACCCCAATGATAATATTTCTTCTCCAGCAAAGCTTTAATTCCTAAAGATTTCATCACCACTAACTGGGGGTCAAACGTTCAAATACCTGAGATTATGGAGAACATTGTTCATTCAAATCAACACAGTCAGTTTCACAGCTAATAAGGGCTAGGATTTCAAAATATAGCTTTGAGGGGGGACACAATTTATTCTATAATAATAGAATAAAAGAATGAAGATAACAGATTTAACACAGGCAATTGTCAGCTGTGGGTTATATGAATACACATGTGCACATAAAATATATTTCAGTATTTGCTATCAAATGGTTAGCATAATATAATAAATTAATGTACCTAATTATAATGCATATTGATAAATAAATTGTACATCTGACATTTGTTATCCACAGAGGATTGGTTTCATGGCTACCTTTATGTACTAAGATCTGCAGATACTAATATCACTAATGAAAATGGTGTAATATATGCATATAATATCCATACATCCTCTTGTATGTTTTAAATTATCTTTATGTGACATTAATACCTAAAGCAATGTATACACTGTATGAAGAGTTACTATGTTGCATTTTTTAAGAGCTAATCTGAGGAAAAAGTTCATATGATTTCAGGAATGACACTATTAATTTAAAATATTGTGATTCATGATGGGATAAGTCTTTGAATATAGATACCAGTGATCTAGAGAGAAGGTGGAATAAAGTTATACTGGCTTTACTTTCACTGTATTCTATAAAATGTCAGAAAAAGAAGTTCATCAACTCCTAATACAAATCTAAGAAAAATATTTATGAAGAGGAAGTGTTAATTAGCCTAATTTACACATTGGTTACGTGTATTCAGTTACCACCTCATCTCCCACAAATATGTAGATATATGTTGAGCAAATGAATAAAAGAACAAATTAAAATGCATAAAACAAAATCTCTATCACTGAATATGTGATTAAAAGCAGCAAACTGCTTTTAGATGGTGCTTAGGAAAAAATACATAGCAATCACTTTAATCTCTATCACAGCAACTGTGTGATGTTAGGTGATTTCAACACCTTTGTAGTGTGTTTTTTCACAGCCCCAAATGCTATACTGTTAATAATGCACATACCAAAGGGTTGTGATTATTAAATGCTATTTTAAAGACTTGGTATAAGGTAAAATCATGAGAATTATGCTGAATAATTAATGGTAATGAATAGAAGCTATATTTGAAGAGTCATGAAACTTTACAGTGGTACATTAAGAGGTAATTTATATTATGAATAATTTGTGTGTGAAGAATAAATTGTAAAATTGAAATTTTCTTCAAGTAAAGCATAGTTTCAAATGCAAACTAAATTAAAATCCAACTACTTATATGCAAGTACCTGAAAATGAAAATAATATGTCATTCTGATACAGAACTGTGTAAGAATCATGAAGAAGTTTTTGAAGCATAAAAGTAATAAGGAGAGAGGCTTTACAGGAAATTAAAACTTAGAAAACCATATTAATTAAACAGCATGGTAATGGACTGAATTTGTTAGCATTATACTAAAGTCTCATTTGGATCAGTGGATAAAGAATTATCCACTATTGCTATAGAAAAAATAAATTAAATATTGAGTAAATATCAAGTTATATTTTGCATTTGATAACAGTTTCCAGATGGATAAACTGTTAATTGCTTAAAATCATAATGCTTATTAAATCCTAAACACTTACTAAAAGTTTAGGGCAGGAAAAGAAGTGATTCATTGCAGTATTTATTTTCCAGTTAATTCCAATACCTACAAATGAGTAAAACTAAAAAGAATTCCAAATAAAATACATAATTTAAGATAAAAATAATAAAATAATATAAATATATGTTTAATAATAAAATAAATTTAAAATGTAAATATAACCAATTAGTGTGAAAGCATAACACCCAGCTTACACAGTGGTTAACATATACTTAAAACATTTTAGGTTACAGTATCACTAATAGAATTATAAGGGAGATTGTAAGAATTATATTAATATTCAGTGTTCTTAGTAATTAAACATATATGCATATCTGTATAACACTTATAAGTATAAAGATAAACATAACTATTTATCTTATTTAATTCCATAATAAATATATATTATTTACATAGTCCTAAAGAAAATTAAAGCCATAGTTTGAAATTGAAAAGTAATCAACTACTAATTAAATATCTCTTTGATAAACTGCAATCCAAACCCATCACTATATAGTGCATTTGAATGCTTATCCTTAGTAGCTTCTAGTTATAAGCTATCCTATACCATTTTAAAATAATGTTTTATGTCTGTTACATGCAAAGTACATCATCAGAAGGGATACACCAACTAAAGGGAAGGAAAAGAATAAGCAGAGAAGGAAGCAAAATAAAAGGGGGAATTTCCATAGCTTCCCAAGATGTAAAATCCAGAAACGTACATCCAGGGCTACTGTACTGTGTATCCAAATATTTCACTGTGTTCGATAGCAAGAGCAACTTTTGCTCTTCCTCCAGTCTTTTTATTTATGATGTTTAATTCAAGAACTGTGTAAGCATAATGTGTATGTTTATGTTTTATAAAGCAAAGTTGACAAACTCTCACTTAGATGCATATAGTCTTTGAAACTGATATGAAGTGGGCTTATTATTACTTGTCTTATTATGATAATATATTACTTCATATGCTGGTGTGTGTTCTCTTCTATGTCTTCATGTTCTCTTGGTTATTGATTCTAATATCTCACTATACAATATTAGCTCATGTAATATATAACTAATATATTAATTTGCTTCAGGAGAAAAATATCTATGACATATAAAATATTGTATAATGTGATATTAGAATCAAGAACCAAGAGAATGTGAAGACATAGAAGAGAATACATATGAGCAGATAAACTAATATATTATCATAATAATGAAAGTAATAATATACCCAATTCATATCAATTCAAAGACTATGTGTATCCAAGTGAGCATATGACAACATTGTTTCATAAACATAAACATACACAGTATGCTTACACAGCACTTAAATTAAATATGATAAAAAGACTATCTTATTACTTGCTAATACCACTACAGGAAAGATTCTATGGAATCAAATTTGAAAGAAAAGTGAAAAATTCTTATTTCTTTGGGAATATATCAAAAGACCATGCATGAAGCAAATTCAGAATGACACGAAAAGGTCAGATTGCTTGTCTTAGTTACTTTTCTTGTTGCTATGACAAAATTCCAGGCAAAAGAAGTTTTGAAAAGAAGAATTGCCTCATAGTTCTGTCCTTTTGTTGAGAGAGTCTTTAGATAAAGGAGTAGGAACAATAAGACACAGTGTATTGTCACTCCTGAAGAGGAGAGAGGTTATATAGCATGCAGGTCACTTTCCCATCCTTATTCAGGTAGACATCCTGCTTCCTGATCCTTCCTATCCTTGGAATGATACTGCCCACATTCAGAGTGAGTATTCCAACAAAATTTAGGGTGGGACATTCCACCTCGATTTACTTAATCTGGAAACTCTCTCATCCACATGACCAGAGGATTGCTTCCTTGTTGGTTTTTAAATCCCATCAAATTGAAATCAAAATTAACGACCAAATTACTCTATGCATTTAAATTTTAATTTAATTTTTTTCACAAAACATATTTTAATCATAATTTTTCCCTTCCCCAAATTCCTCCCAGATCCTCCCTTCCTCTTTACCCACCCAACTTCTCATTCTTTTCTCTCTCTGAATTTGAAAGAGCACAGAGGGGTGTATAGGTGGGTATGGAGGAAGGGAAGGGAAGAAGTGTTGTGATTATATTATAATACCAAAATTTTTAAAAAGTTATAAAAAAGCAATACAGACTAATGACTTAAAGAAAACAGGAAAAGGGAAAAACTATGCACAAAAAAAAACAAGCTAAAGAATAAGACAAAAAATGCCAAAAATAAACTTACACACACACACACCATGAAGTCTCATTTGTGTTGGACAACTATTCCTAAGAATGGGGGCTTCATTTGCTCTTGGTTGATATACCCAGGGACACTCCATTGGAGAAATCTGTTATTCCTTTTGCCAGAAAAGTCAATTGCTATTTCAAAATTTATTGATGATTTTCCATAACATGATGATAGACCCTATTGCTGAAATCAACACTAACTTAATGCTATTGAACATGGAGAAATTAGATCTGAAGCTTCAGTAATACTGACTAGTGTTCATAGTGCTTGAAGTTACTCTGCATGCTACTGGAAGAGAATTAATCATCAATCCTGCCCAGTTACAAATTTAGCAACTTACATCAGTGACTGGCTTTCAAGACAAACTGGTACAACTATGACACAGTTTTGTGAGTAATCAGCTATTTAAAACTGGTCTTAAGGCCAGCTCCATGATATGGAACCCATATACCTGCCATTATTAATGTGGCCAAGAACCTGAGACTTGATAGGCATCTTAGTTTATTCTTCTGTTGCTCTGATGAAACATCACAACCAAGGCAGCTTATTAAAGAAATTATTTAGGTGGGGGCTTGTTTGAAGTTTCAGAGTGTCAGTCCATAGTCATCATGGTGGGAAATATGGTTGCAGGTAGAATGGGATGATGCTGGAACAGTAGCTGAGAGCCTACACAAGATGGAGGCAGACAGAGAGAATGGGCCTAGAGTGGGCTTTTGAACACCCTTAGCCCACTCCAATTTCACATCCTACAACAAGGCCACACTTCCTCATCATTGCTAACCAGGCCACCACTAGGAAACAAACACTCAGATATATAAGCCTATGAGAGTCATTCACATGCAAGCCAACATAACAGGCTGTGAGCTTAGGATAAAATATAATACCATTATTTTGTTAAAGAGCATAGCAATAAAATGCGTTCTAACTGTAGGTAACCCTTCAAATGCTTTGGCCAGCAGAGAAACCAACTGTAAGCTGTAAGAATGAAACTCACTTCACTACAACTTGACCAGGCTGTGTCAAACTTCTGGAGTTTGACACCAGGCCAGTTTATTTTAGACTATTGACTGAGAAACAAAGCTAAAAACAAAGGTCTACAGAAGGAAAGTCTGGAATAAACATTATGGGGGATGTGGTTGATGGTGGGCCCTGCAGATAGCAAAGGTCACCAGATTATTAACAGTATCCACTGGCCAGCCTTCTGCAGGGTGGGGGGAATGCATTCATTTCTTCCATTGAGGAAAATACCCTGCATGATTAGCATTCCTGTTTTCTTCAGTGCCTATCTGTGCTCACTCATGCTCCCTACACCTAGTGACATGTTGCTATACACACAGAGCAAAGCATCATGCAGCCCTCACCAGAGACATTTCTGCTTTCTAGATGGAAATCAATAACATTCTGTAGCTGGACAATGTACGTGGAACACTCATGACTAAATGGATTTCTTCACCAAACCCCTCTCATGTGTTTATATGGGAGAGTAGGAGGAAAGATTGTAAGAACCAGAGGTGGAGGATCACTTCCAGGAAACAGTATCTTCTGGATACTCCATTAGGAATGTTTAGAGTACCTTTGCACAATTCAGATGAAAATTATTATCCGACTTGATATTGACATTTTTAATCTTCAATTTTTTTTTCTACAAACTCTAAGCCTTTATTATTTGGCAATGGCCTCAGCCAGTTATAATTTCTCAGTGTTTCAATTTCCCCATCTATAATAGTTCCCAGTTTGGGCACTATTGACATTTTCCACTGGCTGCAGTTCACTGAAGGAGGCTCCCCGGAAGGGTTTAGGGCCCTGTTCTTCACATATCAAATTCCCTTGCTTCCATCCCCCACTGGGGTAATCAGATATAACAACTTTCCCCCGTGGGTCTAACTCATCGTGGTTTGGAACCATTATTCTATAAGATGAAAAGGTAATATTGCATATACCCTAAATTTACTGTAAATATTACAATTATAGTTTTTAATAGTTTGGGATCAAGCAGCTCTGGTTGAGAATAATGTGGAATATGACCTAAGAGGACAATAGTAAATAACCAGGAAGTAATAGTTCTGATTTAGATTTTGCTTTATTCCATTGAAGAAATGTGTTGGGGAATATTATTTTAAGGTGTGTTACTTTTGTTTATGTTGCATTTGTTTAACACTGTGAAGCTGTATTACTGTGCTTGTCTAAAGCACCTGATGGTCTAATAAAGAACTGAACGGCCAATAGCAAGGCAGGAGAAAGGATAGGCCAGGCTGGCAGGCAAAGAGTATGTATAGAAGGAGAAATCTGGAGAAGATTCTCCAGAGAGGGAGGACTCCAGTGGCCAGACACCCAGCTACACAGTGAACCATAGACTAAGAGTCAGATTTACAGAAGTAAGAGAACGGGAAAAGCCCAGAGGCATAAGATAGCCAGGATAATTTAAGTTAAGGAAAGCTGGCAAGCAAGTAGCCAAGCTAAGGCCAAGCATTCATAAATAAGAATAAGCTTCTGTGTGTGAATTTATTTGGGAGCTGGGTAGCAGCCCCCCCCAAAAAAAGAGCTAAAAATTAAACAACAACAGAAATTGTAGCACGAATCTTAAAAGTTCTTATTAATAAAATCAAACCTGGGAGCCAGGTATTGGGGTGAATACTGGAAGATCAGAGAGACAGAACAAGCCACAGCCACCTCACCTGGCCAATTCCTCAGCTGATCCTGTTTCCTCAGACTGGAAGCCTCTGAATCCTCATCCAGAATGGATCTCAGCTGAACTGTTCAAAGCCTAAAAGCTTAACCAGCCAAATGCTTCTAGTTCCTGGTCTTCACGCCTTATATACCTTTCAGCTTTCTGCCCTCACTCCCTGGGATTAAAGGCTCACTTCTTGGGAAGTGTTTCCAGTGTGTCTTTAAAGTCACAGAGATCCGAATGGATCTCTGCCTCCCAAGTGATAGGATTAAAGGCGTGTGTGCCACCATTTTCTGGCCTCTATATCTAGTGGCTGTTCTGTTCTCTGACCCCAGATAAATTTATTAGGGTGCACAATATTTTGGGGAACACAATACTACCACAGAAATGTCCAGCTGGAGACTGTAAAGATGACTCAGTGGTTGAGAGTAATGGCTGCTCTTCAAGAGGACCCAGGTTCAGTTCCCAGAACTCACATGGCAGCTCACACCTATCTGTAACTCCATTTCCAGGGCTTCGGACACTTTTACACAGACATGCATGTAGGCAAAGCACCAATGAATTCAAAATAATAATAAAATATTTAAAAAAATACCCTGCTGGAAATGTTGGTGCAGACCATTGCTCACAATTACTTAGTAGTATGATGTAGAGGAATAGCTTAGCAGAGCTGAGGATCATCTTTGGCAGCAAGGTAAGATGTTTTTGAATATATCATTATCAATCTCATTTAACAGTAATATGTACTGCTCTTAAGGGAAGACCAATGACCTTTGTCACTTAGTAAGAGTCACACATATGAAGATGTTTTAGTTTCATTTCTGCTGATACGACAACTACCATTACCAAAGACAATATGAGGGGAAAAATGCTTATTTGGATTATAGTTCCAGTTCATAATCCGAGGGTAGGAACATGAAGTAGAAGCATGGAGGAATATTCTTTGATGGCTCCCTGTCTGACTTTCTCAGGCTCATGATCAGTTAACTTCCTTAAGTAGCCCAGGACCACCTTCACAGGAATAGCAATACCAACAGTCCGCTGAGCCCTCCCACATTAATTAACAATCAAAACAATCTGGCATAGACATGGCCACAGATATTTCTGATAAAGACATCTACTTAATTAAGACTCTTTTTTTCAGATCATTATAGTCTGAGTCAAATTGAACGTTATTGCTAACCAGTGCAAGCATTATTGCTTACTCAGAATTGTTGTCTATTGTAGTCTCTGAAAATCAGATGCATTTCACCAGTAAAAGGAACAGCCACCCTACTGATTCAAATTTAATCTCACCTGGAAACATGAACTGATGGCTATTCAAATAACTAGGAATCCTTACCTGGCCGTTTTGACTAAACCACTAACCATTAAAGTAACTCCACTATATTGGACATACAAGTAGGATCTCTGTTCACTGTGACCAGTAAACAAACTTAATAAAAAATTCTATCTCATACACGTGCTTTTTAAGATTAAGTACTAGATTTATATATTCTGGATTACTCAGGAGAAAACAGAATATTAAAGGTATCACTATGCCCCCATGCTTACTGAGAGTACTGTGCACAATAGTTAAAATGTGGCATCAGGGGCTGGAGAGATGGCTCAGAGGTTAAGAGCACTGACTATTCTTCCAGAGGTCCTGAGTTCAATTCCTAGCAACCACATGGTGGCTCACAACCATCTGTAATGAGATCTGGCGCCCTCTTCTGGCCTGAAGTCATACATGCTGTATACATAATAAATAAATAAATCTTTTTAAAAAAAAAGAGTGTTTAGAAAAAATGTGGCATCAGGTTAATTAGCAGGTAGACTGAAAAAATTCAATATTCACATGTACACATATATACACATATTTATTCATATATACACACACACATACACACATAACAACCTTCGACCTTCGATGAGCCTGGAGGACATTTTAATGAAATAAGCAAGACAAGAAAGAAAAACACTGTATGTTCTCACTCATATATGAAGTCCACAAAAAAGTCATCTGAGAGAATAAAAAAAGTAGAAAGGAGCCTACTAGAAGTCTAGGCCATTATAAGTGGAATGGAAAGACAGTGATTAAAGAATATGAGTTATATTTAGAAAGGATGAGTTCATGAGATTACTTTCGTGGCAGGGTACCTATAGTAAATGACAGAAAATAGTATTCTCCATAAATGCTATGAGATATTCATATTTATGTTATCACATAAATATGAATGTTGTAGGGCTGTACCTATCTTACTTGGGTAGATTTAGCTGTGCAACAATCGATTTAGCTCTGCAATAAACTGTAATGTTTCAGTGATTTGTCTAACAATTTAAAGTGATAATAATAAGGAAACCTTATTATTATTATATGAGACTCAGGTGAAACAGTGCATTTTAACAGTGACTCTAGGAAATAAACTGTAGGAAAACTGAGAAAGAATGGGGATAAGTCAGTGAAGGATTCTCACTGAGCTGAGTACTGTTGCAGTCAATTGGACCTCAATCCTTGCAGGCATGCACTAAAATATTATGGAAATAACCCATTATTTTTTTCACAGAGGCAAGAATGTTAGGTATTCACACACCAGCCTCTTTTCCTCATTAGTTTACTATTCTTTTTGTATCATTAACTAGCAATTTCAAATTTCTTTGGAAGAGAAGCAAATTCTTTCACTAGTGAACCACTTCAGGCATAAGATGAAGAGGCAGAAAACTGTAACATACTACCTGCACATAACTGTGAGATGAGGAAGAAGATAACTATATCACAATATCTGCATATAGTGAGTGGGACGAGGAAGCAGATTACTAGAATACAGTACCCAATGTAGCATGTGGAATGGAGGATGGAATGATATAGTTTTGTCAGAATACAGGCAGGATCTCAGACAGAATTCCTCCTTGACATATTTCATTTACAAATAAAGATTTAAACATGGAATATTTTAAAAATATTAAAATTAAAAAATTCTTACCTTTTTACAGACTCCATAGTTACTTCCTTCTTGAGTCAATTCACAATTTTATGTTTTTCAGATTAATATCTTTGTAATGTAAGTATTGAGAACCATATATTTAAGACTGTACATTGTAATTCTACTGACAAGGTAAATGTACATGAGCTTGCATTTAGAAATTTCTGAAAGCATGATGAACATTTGAACAATGGTAATGTCCTGCTGGGTAAATTTCACATTTGTTTTTTTCTCATATTTTCATGCTATCTCCTCAGGAACTCCCTGTAAGATGGGGGCTTCAGCATGTATGTCACAGATGTGCATAGCAAGTGAACCTATCTTTTGCATGAGGTCATTTTTTCATTATTTTTTATGACTTTCAAAAATACATCAACCATTTTCTCACATAGACAAGATAGGCAGTGTTTTCACTCTTTCCCAGTTCAATTTAGGAACGTGAGCTGTGTGATCTTGGTGGCTCTATTACCACTGTCTATTAAGAGAGATAATGAATAGAATAATTGAAAATATCCCATTAATGAAATCCCATATCTAATGTTATATACTTAACTCTCATTATGTACCTATTGGCAGTTTTTTTTTCATGACAAGGTTAAAAATGTTTTTATTCCAAATATGCTTCTTTGCATATTAAGTATTGGTAAAGGATGTTGGAGAGCAGTGTTACCATCAGAGTCGATTTCATAGGTGATATTGAATTGTTTTTGTTTTTTGTTTTTTTGGCGTTCAGAATCTGAAGAAGGAAATAGATTTTCACTTCTAAAGTGCAGTACCATTCAGTGCAGTACCACTCCAGAGCCACCCTGGATTACAAGGACCCTATACATGTTGGAAGCCACTGGTAAGAGTGTTTCTAAAGCAGGTAGGCAGGAAAAAAGGTGGAGAGCTGAAATGATTCACAAAGATATAAGATCAGTAAACATAAGGCAGAATCGTGTCCAGATGAAATACCTAATTATTATATTGTAGGTACCTTCCATATGAAAGCAATGTGCAGTTGTTATTCAGATGCTGACAACATGGTCAGTCACTGTCTGGGCCCGTGCAAATATCTGCAGCTAGTCACTAGTGTAACCTCGTTTAACAGAGGCACACTGTTTCTCTTTGAGACTGACCCCATATTTCTTTTCAATTCTTCCATGTCACATGCACCAGTGCTTTACGATAGATGGGGAGATAATAAAAATGCATGACAATGACTAAAATAGTTTTGATTTTATAAATGTGTCTAGGTATTTGTTTTGTTTGAAGGTGCAAAACCCAATAACTTAAAATCTTTTGTTCTTAGTTCTATAGGGCAAGATTGTACATCTATATTCCATGGAAAATAATAGCATTTCTAGATTAAAATTTGGAGAAAGAGAAATTGATTGTGAATGAGGGGATCAAGAACAACAGAGGTCAGGGTGGTAAACATTTTTGATGTCTTAATAATGTTCTCACAAGCCCAGTTTTAAATTTGCTTGCTTAACATATTAATAAATATCAGGAAGTTAAAATATATTTAATTAGCTACCATGGTTTTGTGATATTTATTGTTTTGTATAATGAAGATTGTCTACTTAAATATTGTAAAATATTTTTCACAAAATCAAAAGATTATATACAAAAGCACTTTTAGATTTGTGACATTAGTTGGGAAGCATAGATTAAGCTGTATCCTACTTTCATTTAAAACCACACCATTGTCTCCAGTATGTTTCAGTTTCAATTTGCCTAATATTACTCACTAGATAGGGATAAGTGTCTCATTCATGTGATGTAAAATCTGCAAAACACACTTTCTATTCAATATTGATAATAGAAAGGGACTAACACACTTATTCTGCTTTTAAAAATCACCTCTTAGATGCAAACTGACAAATTATTTTATTTATCTTAAAAAGATTGGAAGTTAATAACATAAGTGTTTTAAACATTCCTTGTATGGTGGTTTAATTTTTTTCTAGTACTTTACATGGTTACTAGTAAATACACAGAACTTCATGAGTCCTCATCTGGTATCATTTGCCAGCTGTATAGTGGTATTTTATTATATATGTTTTCCTTTTTTTTTTTTTTTTTTGAGACAGGGTTTCTCTGTGTAGCTTTGGAGCCTATCCTGGGACTCACTCTGTAGATCAGGCTGGCCTCGAACTCACAGAGATCTACCTACCTCTGCCTCCTGGGTGCTGGATTAAAGGCATGTGTCATCACTGCCCAACTCATTTATATATGTTTTCTAAATGTCATTCATAGTAGGTTATACTCTATCTCATGAAAAGTCCTAGAGTTATTTTAGCACTTCTTCCTCAAAGTTTGTTGAATGTTCTTCTTCCTTACAAATTACTCTTGTAGGTGAAGAACATTCTTCACACTTAAAATCGTGTTGTCTCTCAAGAGACAATTCTCCTTCCCCTGACAGTTGGAACCCCTATTCTCAATATACCATATGGTTGTCACTATATTTTTTTTCAATTTCTTCACACTTTGTTAATAATCTGGTAGTGTTATGATTAGTAAAACATTACATTCTGTTATGCAACTTTAGTTATTGACCTTTAGGCAATGTTAATGAGAAATATCTATCATTTTCTGCCTTAAAATTAAAAAGCTTTCCAGCAGAAATACATATTTTACCTCTGTCAGAATAAATACTCTACTTTAGAGATATTTTAATTTCAGTTGCCATGACAAGAATTAAATCTTTATGTCAAAAATATGGTTCAAATATATAGCACAGTAGAAGCTTAGACTCTTGTTTTTACTAATTCTTAAACTGTGCTTACTATGGTCATGGTTGTAGATTTTAAATTACGTACAAAAACACACACATATACAATACATATACAAATGTAACACATACACACATAAATGATGCTAATTATATATATGCTTATACATGTTACAGATATTATTCATATGTTGATCTCATTTCCTGTTGTAACTAATACCTTCATAAAAAAATCAAAACTATTTTGAGATCATAATAAAGTGTACTCTCTTACTCTCCTCTTATATATACATATATGTACAAATATACATGAATCATTATTTGTTTTGAGAAGTCCTATTTTCTTTATAATGTATAATTTCATTTTCTGAATTTTTATGGTGAATATGGTGAATTTTGTAATTAGAAAAAAAATGAAACTGGAGCTAGAGAGAAGGCTCAGCAGCAAAGAGCACTTGCTGCTCTCTCAGAAACTGTGGGTTCAGTTCGCAGTACCCACATGGTAATTTACAATACTCTGTAATTCTGGTTCAATGAAATTCCATGCCCTTTTTTCCTCTATGGATACTATATGCACAGTACTTAGTGCACTTACATACATTCATGCAAGTAACTCATACATATAAAATAAACAATCAAAAATAAAAAAAAAAGAAAACACAACACTTTGGGTAGCTATGTAAAATGCTATGGGGGCTGGATTGATGGTTCAGAGGTTAAGAGCACTGGCTGCTCTTCCAGAGGTCCTGAGTTCAATTCCCAGCAACCACATGGTAGCTTACAACCATCCATAATGAGATCTGGTGCCCTCTTCTGGCCTGTAGGTGTATATGTAGACAGAATACTGTATACATAATAAATAAATAAATCTTTAAAAAAATGCTTAACTGTAAATAACAATTTAAAATAAGATATAAACTTGCTTAGTTGACTATATAATTTATTCTTATCTCAGAATTTACTGCCATGCATAATAGGTAGAAAGGAAAAAATATGGTGAAGGGAATAAATTAGCTGATTTTCTTAATTGCATCATGTTGATGTGAAATAAATCACTCAAATGCTATCCTTATTATAGCAGCTTCTACCTAATGACTCACTGGTTGCATCTTTTGGCAAAGTGAAACTATAATAAATACAATAACATATCTGATCATTATTTTGTTACCCTGTTCTGCTTCCTAGTGAAATTCCTCTAAAACAGGAATTTCAACATAGGGAACTGGGCATCTCAGATGATTGAGGGTGATTAGACCCCATAAGCACGCTCACATAGATATAGATACAGCAAACCATTCTCAATCTTTCTGATGTACCCAGCCTTACAAGCCTGTGGGATTCAGCAGAACTAATTAATAGAGGAACCCTGTTGTATTCGTGTTTCTCAGCACATCTCACAGTTCTTGACGCTCAGTGAAACTTATGCTTGTTTGTACTAGTTGTGTTTAAACTGGATTCTTTGCTTGTGAAATCATCATTTTACATTGCAAATAGTTATTAAATGCATCGAGGTGAATAAATCAAAGGCCTTACAGCTTATGGTCACTTACATGATTCTTAAATGAACCTATAAACTAAAACATATAAAATAGTATTTTAGTGAATTCTAACTGACTTGTGACGAGCTCCTGGTATCCTTAAAATTAAGAAGTAGTTTTGAGTTTGACTTCATTTGAAACTTATGCTGAACTATATTAATCATTTAATTTTTCACAATCAGAACTGAAATCATGGCACTGAATCTCTAAGCTGTTTGTAGAATCTTTCTGTTCTTATTATCATGAAACTTAGAATATGGTTTGTCATTCACAGTTTACATATAATTTCAATAGACATATGTGATTTAACACTTTATACATTAAACAAATGCTCCCGAGACCAAATCATCTTAAATAAATAATTGATTTGTGTGTGTGTGTGTGTGTGTGTGTGTGTATGAGAGAGTATGTTTCAATTTTTTCTAAGTTTTCAATGCTAAGTAATATTGGCTTCCTTGCTTCTTTACCTAACATTTGTGGTTTGTTTGTTTGTTTTTTAACACTGTCCATTTTTAAATGTGTTCTAAAGTCTCTGATTGTGATATGTTTCCTAACTGTTGCTATTAAGTAAGAGAATAACTCTCCCATTTAATTATTACCACTTCCTTTCTCAAATAATCTGTTAAAACTTGGGGTATGGGTTTGGTTTATTTATAGGATTTAATACAATAACCATGGAGTATTGTCCTGAGTAATCACAAGGTTTACAGATGTGAGACTATAGAAAACTCCGTCAAATGTAAGAAAATGAATATAGTCAAGAATAGATTACATATTTAAAGCAATTACTTTTAAATCATCAAAAGTTTGAATAAAATAGCCCCTTAATATAACATTAATTTTAATTGGATATAGCAATGATTTTTTTTTCCAAGACACGGTTTCTCTGTGTGTAGTCCTAGCTGTCCTGGAACTCACTCTGTAGACCAGGCTGGCCTCAGGGTCACAGAGATCTGTCTAACTCTGCCTCAGGAGTGCCTGGATTAAAGGCATGTGCCACCACTGCCTAGCCCTCAGCAATGAATTCTATAAACTGTTTTATTATCTGAATACTTCATTAACATGATAAAAGTGAGTAGGAAACAGAGATTGAGGTCTATTAATAAAGATAATTATATAATTTTGGAAAAATAAACAGAGTCTTCACAAGAAAATATTATATAAATACTATTTAAAATCAATAAAGCAGTTAATACTGGTATCCAAGCAATACAGGTTTTAGAGCTGTTTTCTCCCTGCTAAAGGATCACACTTCAACTCTACTTAAGAATTTTGTAAGTCTGTCCATATCAAAAGTTATATAATGTGTTTTATCTTACAAGATGACTATAAAATTTTCATTAAAACAGAAAAATTCTAACATTTATTTTGCTTTTTTTGTTTTGTTCCTTTCTTGCATAGTTATATTCAGAGCCTCATTGGCAAGACCAAGGGCAAGTTTGCCCTATATTTTTTTCCAGTTGTTTTAGGGGTTTAATATTACAACTAAATCCACTTACAGTGATATTTTCAAATAATCAGAAAAAGAGCCAAGGAAACAGTATAAGGAACATGTGTAGATACAGAGATACACACATTAGAATATGCAGAAATACCATACAAACTGCTTTGGTCAATTGAGGTCTTGTGTGTTACCATGCAAATTGGAAGGATTTTTGTTTTGTTTTGTTTGGAAAAAAGTGTTGAATGGGGCTGTAAAAGTGAGTCAATGCTTAAGAGTATTTTTTTGCTCTTCAAAAAGACACTTTTTAGTTCTGAGTAACCAAATAATAGCTCACAGCAACCCATAATTTTAGTTCCAAAGGACCCAATGCCCCTTTCTCACCTCCAAGCACATTTTATTACATGTGTGTGTGTGTATCTATGTGTATACATATATATATATATATATATATATATATATATGAAAAAATACAGCTAGATATCTCTTGATACCAAATAAAATTTCCAATGTCAGGAATGGGTTACATGCAATTGAGTTGCTGGCCAAAGGGGCCTCATGGAAATTCCCAAACCATTTATGCTATTGCCAAGGCTTTTTTACTCTCCACAAACTGATGGTAAGGCCCTATTGTTGAAGATAACACTCACAAAACTCATTGAACATGGAGAGACCGTCTTGCTACCTACCTAGAGACTTCACCCCTACTAACTTGTGTTCATGGTACTGGAAGTGACCCTGCATGCTACCAAAGGAGAAAAGTAAGCATCATCCCCGCTACAAATGCTTTAATCTATAAGAGTGACTTGACTGCAAGATATTCTGTTTGATAGTGACACAAAAGTTGTGGGAGTAAGCGATCACTATCTGAATGGATATGGATTGCCTATCTTGTGGTTATTGCTGCATTATCAGTGAAGAAATGTAGACAAATTTCTAAATGGTCTTATTAAATAAGAAACACAGAGCCAAATACAGGGGTAATAGCTGAAGAGACCAGAGATTTAACAAAGAGCCACTGACTACCCTTTAGCTTACCACCAAGCTGTAGTTTCCCACAGGAGAGACCTTCTTCCTGTCTAACCTGAGCTTTTATTGCTTTCCTGTTCTGCCTTCTCATTGACTCTAAGCCCAGCCACATGACTTTCTCATCACTGCCTGTCTATACAGACCTCCTGGTCTCTATGGTTGATATTGGGATTAAAGACTCAAGGGTCACCATGCTTGGCTGTGTCCTTGACCACACAGAGACTCTGCCTGCCATGTTATTGGATTAAGGGCGTGGGCTACCACTGCCTGACTTCTGTTCCTGGCTAGCTATGACCTCTGATCTCCAGGCAAACTTTATTAACATACAAATCACATTTCAACACAATTGAAATATCACCATAAAGACATAATGAGAGTTGTTTTTGTTATTGTTTCATAATGCTTTGTCTTAGCCTTTTTTTTTTAACATTTACAGGTCATTTACATATATAATATGGTTTCTTATTTTGTATTTCTATGGTATTTCTGCATGTTCAAATGTATATATCTCTGTGTCTACACATGTTTCTTAGACTGTTTTGTTGGCTCTTTTTCTGATTATTTATTGGCTTATTTTAGTTCCCTTTTTATTTTATCTTATAGTTTTTAAATGTCTGTTTCCTAGTGAGATAGAGAAAGAAAGGTTCTGTATTTGGGTGTGTGAGAAAAATGAGTAAGGACTAGGAGGAGTCGGTGGAGAAGAAACTGATTAGAATATATTGTATGAAAAAAATCTATTTTCACTTAAAAAATTAAATTATTGAGATTATACTTTTCTTTTAGTTTCTTTTTATTCTTTTGTTATTTTTATCCTGATGTTAAAAGCTTCCATTGTAGGTAATGAAATGGGTAATGACTCCAAATCAAATATTGTGCTGCTAAGAGCAACATCTTTTTTTTTTTTTTTACTGTAGAAAGATTTGGTGTTTCTTTTCTGTTTTTAAATATTGCTGCATCGTAAGTAGTTTATCTCCAGTATATATCTGAAGACAATTTTATGCTTCCTAGCTGTGCTCAAGGCCTGACTCCAGCTTCTCTATGATCACTGCTGTGTTGATTTAGATTATACTGTATTAAACTAAGAGGCATACTCCCGAATGAATTTTAATCTACTTTACTATTCTAGACAAACTACATGACATGTATTTTTTTTTTTCTCTAAGAAGTAAAAAGAAACCTTGGGCTATAGAAGTGGTTTATTGGGTAAGAGTTCTTGCTATTCAAGTATGAGGACATGGGTTTGAAACCAAGAACCAACATAAAGCCAGATGCAGTAACATGATAGGAAAACCTGTAATCTTATCACCACTGTGGGGAGATGGGAGGGGGACACAGGAAATTCCTTGAAGTCACAGGCCAGCTAACCTGGCATACATGTAGGTGATAAGATGCTGCTTCAGAAAGGAGTATTCTTTTTTTTGTTGTTGTTCTGTGCAACTTCAATGATAAGTATTAGGATGTTTATAAAATCATTGATTTAATCATATTCCAAGAAAGTAGTTTTGATCTCTTTTTGAAGCACTATTTGTCTCCATTAAGAATATGTGACAAGAATGTGGAAATCAGTTTGGTAAAGTGGGTTATTTTCCCACTCAAGTGAAACTGAAATTAAATATATAGTCTGGTAAGTGTATATATTTGTATTTTTTTATTTAGTGATATTATTTTTCCTGCTTTTTGAGGGGTGAGATGCTGTAAGATTTGCATATATACTTCCACTGTAATATTAGTGAATACTACATGTTTAAACAAGATGTTTAAACATGTAGTTTAACAAGACATACAATTTGCAAAGCAAAATCTTATATTAGCAAGTATAGACTAAGATAAATTAACTGTGAAATTACCAAAGGGATAACATTTTTTTCATTATGCTTTGAAGAAAACAGTGATTCTTCCCACCTTGATTTATTTCTTTAACCTCAAAAAATAAAAGGAGTATCTTTACCATGGAATTAGACTTGATTTTTATGCATTACATTTCTTTTTTGTTTGTTTGTGTTTGCACATTTAAACAATTTTAATATTCAAAATAGTATTCTAAATTTTTACATCTAATTTGTCCACACTCCTGAAGTAAATCTAAGTCCACCTTGACAGTTTTAAACATACATATTTCTTTGTCAATTTAAAATGTTTTTCATAGAGTCACACATTTTTTGCTGTTAGTGTCATTGTAGCTTTTGAAAAAATGTAACAAGTTGCCATTGTCTACTTGTTTGAGACAATTATCCTCAATTGGAGTCTTCTAAATTTGCTCAGGCAGTTGAAGAACAAATCAAGAGATCCTTGACATTCTGCTCTTTTGAAACTTTACCACTCAATAAAGAATGTCCTTTGTATCCATGGCATCAGAATAACTGAAGCTTTTGCTCCAAACACACCAGATTCCTTCTCACTATTGCTGCAGTTGAATCTGTGTTTTACCAATACCAAAGTAATTAATGCATATGGGAGAAGCATTGTTTACAATGCATTGAAAAAAATTGTGACTTGGACCAGCCGAGTCAGTGACTGGTTTCTAAGGGACCAGGGGATCAGAAAGTAAAGAAAATAGGAAAGTTTGTGTTTTATTTGTTTGTTTTTTTTTAAATCAAAATCTCAATGTTTGGTTTTATTAATAAAGAATCTGGAGCTAGATGCTGCAGTGAAAACCTGCTAGCTTAGAGAGGCAGAGAAAGCAACCAGCTGACCTTCCTCCCCAGCCAATGTCCCAGCCTTTCTCTCCTCCCCTACACTAGCTCAAAAATCCCCTCAAAATCAAATGTCCCTCCTTCCTACTTACTATGTATCTCTCCTTCTGTCCTCCTGACTCCCTCTTACTTTCTATGTTTTTTTTTCCTTAATAATCCTCTGTTCACATCCTGTCAACTTGTTGCTTGCTCCACTTCATGACCTATGGTTGGCTTTATTTAATCCTGTTTACAATATTCAAGCAGAAAGCTCTTGGATTAAAGGTGTGAACTAGGGCTGAGCTACACCTCAACCAGAAAGTTTTGTCCAATAAATAATGCAATCTCAGGATTCACAGTTTTGTCTAATATCCTAGAACAAGTAAGAGCTATGTTTTATATCAAACCATTTTATTAAGAATCACAGCATCTTATACAGAGTTTGCAAGGGAAGATGGGACACAGTCAGCAGAAACTATCATACAATGTGCGTTAGTTATCAGGAAGCTAGTCAAGCAATAGACCCAAGGG
>CABHPP010143560.1:0-12308 GCA_902168425.1 Peromyscus attwateri
GGGGGAGTGAGCCAGTGAGCAGTGCTCCTCTGTCGTCCTTGCTGGGTCCCGCCTTGACTTCCCTCGGTGATGGACTGGGATCAGGACCCCGAAGCCCCAGCCACAGGAGGACAAACCCTTACCTTGTTGAGGAAGAAGAAGTCCCGTTTGCTCTTGAGGTAGTTGGACAGGTTTCCATATTTGCAGTACTCCACGATCACCATCAGAGGCCCTGCGGTCCAAAGGGCACATGCTCAGCCATGCCAGGTCAGGCAGCCATGTGACAGCTTCCAGGCAGCCCGTGAGACCTCAGACCAACCTGTTTTTAATATGTGTATGGCCTAAGAGTACAACTGGGAGGCCGTGAATCAACTACTCAGTTCAGCCTCTGTAGCATAGAAACGGCCCTTGTTAATATAACCAAGAACATGGCCCTGCTCCCAATAAAGTTTTATGAACACAGACATTTAAACGTCACGCCACAAAATATTATTCTCTCTTTTTCCCCCATCCTGACTATTTTATTCCGAGCACACAGGCTGCTTGCTCTCTACCCACTGCATTGAAGGTCTCAGGCGGTACCATGGATGCCTTCATTGTCCTGTTCCCCAATAACACAGGACTACTTCCAGGTCGAAGTAGGCATGACCCATGAAGTCTAACAGCTCGTTACCAACAAACTCCTCAGGCCTCTGTGAGGACAGTACCAGGCAGGTACCTGTTGCGTCTTGGAGCCTCACCGAGGGTGGACCTTGTCCCTCGGGTAAAGTGGTTTTTTCCGTTACTATCAGTACTTTCCTGGCTTTTGAATTCTGATAGCACCCCCTTGTCCCTCAGGGTTCCAGAAAGGAAGTTCTTCAAGAGCTGGGGTCTCCCCACCAAAAAAGCAGACCTGGCCGGGTCCAGCTGCTCAGTCTCAGGGGCTTACATCTTACAGGTACAGTGTTGAGGCAGACAGATGTGGTCACTGGGGCAGATGCTCGAAGAAGGCTCATTCAAGGTTAGAAGCTATGGGGGCCTTGTCTGGCTCACTAGGACTCTGTAGTTATGGCCTCCCTTAGCTCTTCTTCCTATTCACGACCTCCTTTTCTTACCTCTGTTCCTCCACCTCTGTTTCCTGTGTTGGGGAACTGAAGACCTTTTGTGTTCAACTCCTCAGCACCTTCATGACTTAAACCTCTGTTCACATCTACACTCAAGTGCTAACCTTGCCATAGAGGAAGAGAACTCAGTGAGGGCATGCTTGGGCCCAACGGTCTACAGCACAGCCCTGCTCCTGTTCCCTGACCTGTGGCTAAGGCCTGTCCTGATGGCTGATCGGAAGGGAGGGGCCCTCCTGGTGGATTCCCATGTCACCTCCTCTTGGGATTTCACCAGTTGTGGTTGCAGGGAGGATGTAGCCTCTCAAACCATAGTCTCATGCACCCAAGTCATGCTAAGGGAACAAGGCGCCATTTGACCTAGAATCCGGGGAAAGAGATCTACAAGGGAGTGACTTTCTTCCGAAGCCCTGGGTGGCCATTTCCTCAGGGGTGAGGGGAGGGAGCTGTGTGAGTTGAGAGCTCCCCTCTAGCTTGTGCACAGGCGCTCCCCCCCCCTTTTACCTCCTTGCTTGGTGCAGGCTCCCAGGAGGTTCACCACGTTCAGATGATGGCCAATGTGAGTCAAGATCTTGAGTTCCGTCATCAGAGCTTTGTACTCGCTAGCTGTGGCCCCCTCTGTGTGAGAAGCAAGGAAGAGTCAGGGTACTGGACAATGGGGCTGCTTCCGCCCTGAAGGCGGCATTCCTGCCCTCCTTGTTTGTCATTGCTCACCGGGGTGGCTTCATTAGCTTCCCCACAGACGGCCAGACTGTTTTTTCATCCCTCCTACCCTCCTGAGCCAACATCCTTTGCATTGCCGAGAGGCCCGCTGTGTTGGTGGGGTTAGTCACTGGACGTTTCCTTTCCATGGGCCTGCCTGTGCTCAACAATGTGCTGACTCAGAGATGGCCACCTCATGACCTCCAGAGGCTTCCCTTCCAAAAGACACAGGTGAGGCAAGAACCTTTCAGGCAGGGGGTCCACCCACACCTCCCCTCTTCTCCACTTTCTAGAGAGGGCCGGGCCAGGGAGGGGGGACGGGGGGTGACTCTGCAATGTCAGGACAGCTGCCTCTATAAATGCTTCAAAATGTGTTATTTTCTCCACAGGCTCCTTCATGCCAAGAATTCAAGGGTTATCTCAGGCAACAAGGATTCATATTAACCACCTTTTTCCTTTTTCTTTCTTTCTTTTTCTTTTTTTAAATGTGTATGGCATTTGTGCCTGCACCATGTCTGTGCCTGGTGTCTGTAGAGGCCAGAAAAAGGCACCAGCCAGATCCCCTGGAATGGAGTTACAGGTGGTTGCAAGTCACCATGTGGGCGCTGGGAATTGAACCCGGGTCCTTTGCATAAGTAGCAAGTGCTCTTAACTGCCCCCTCAACTCTAACTTCATGCTTGGTGATAACCCATCATATCAGACCCAAAACCAATAGTCTAGAGTCTAAACTTAGTTCCTCCTGTGGTTGTTCCTATTATCCATAATTTGAAGATAATTTAGGTGTGTTAAAAACACTAAAAAGTGTTGCTGTAAAATATTCCAACAGTATGAATTAGAGTATGGAGATCCGAGTAGAGGTGTGTGAGCGAGGGTGCGTGTGTGTGTGTGTGTGTGTGTGTGTGTGTGTGTGTGTGTGTGTCTGCATGTTTGTGCATGGAGGTGGTTACAGCACAGTGGCAGAGCCTTTCTCTAGCACATGCAAAGCCTTCAGCACCAAAAGTCAAAAGGCAAATAATAATAATAATAGCAATAATAACAATAATAATAATAATAAAAAGTGCCATAGGAAGTCCGAGGTTCTAGAGTGAAAAGCGCAAGTGACTTGAAGCAGCCCTGTGTGACAGTCTGAGCTTTCAGACCTTTCCATAAGCACTCACACTCACTGAGGGCGGGCACAATGGCTCGGTGAGTAAGGAGCTTGCTGCTAAGCCTGATGACTTGAGTTCCAGCCCTGGGACCCATGTGAGGAAGGAAAGGACTGGCTCTTGCAAGTTGTCCTCTGATTTTCATGGTACACACACACACACACACACACTCACACATACACACACTCACACACATGCATACCTACACACTCACACACACATACACACGCACGCGCATACACACACATATACACACACATACATACACACATACACACACTCACACACATACACACACTCACACACACATACACAAACTCACACACATACACACATACACACACATTCACACACACATACACATACATACATACACATAAATACACACATACACACACACTCACACACACACACACACACACGCACGCACGCACGCGCGCACACATGCTAATTGTTTCATCCCCCCCTTTAATATCAGGAATTCTTCTCGTTCCTGTTTTTAAAAAAGCTTTATTTATTTTTATTGATGTGAGTGCTGGGAATTAAACTCGGGCCACCACTTACTCCGGCCTTCTTTTCGCTCCTTTTAATAGACTAACGTGTTTCTTCTGACATGTATAGCCTTCAGTTGTGTGTGCACATGTGCGTGTGTGTGCATGTGTGTGTATGTGCGCTGGCCAGAGGATAATTCGAGGTGTCATTCCTCAGGATCTGTCTACCATGTGTTTTGAGACAGGATCTCTGTGGTCTAGAGCTTTGGGGAATCAAACTCAGGTCCTCATGAGAGTGTGGTAAGCACTTCTTCACAGACCAGACTTCTGCCCCAGCCCCAGGGGGTTTTGTTGTTGTTGTTGTTGTTTTAACTACTACAAATAAAGCTATAATAGACAACCCGAGCGGGAGTGTGCACCTTCGCAAAGTTTTCTGTAGGACAGAGTCCTGGAAGTGGGTCAAAGGTGTGTGTACTTAACATCGTGGTAGATATGGAGATAGTACTTTATAAGATGGAATCATTTTTTAATAATAACCAGATAAACTCAAAGCCTCGCTGGGGTAGGGTCGGCTTACAGTGGCTGCTCAACAAATATTTTCGGATAAATAAACAGTGTGATTAGTTGTCTCATTTTGGACATTTTTTCATTTGAGTGTGAGGGCCAAAAAGTTGAAGGTTTAGCTTGGGAACACGTTGAAAGGGCTTCTGACTGTGTCCTTTGTCTGACACCATGCCTTTTCTAGTTCCTCTGGAACAGAGAGCAAACCACTTTAAGCACGAAAGCTTGAGGGACTGGTTTCTTTTTTAGGAATTCTATGGCATGGATGCTGTAAAAATCTTTTTCCTATCAATGCTGACAATGGAAACAAGATGCCTTTACAAAGATTAATTTATTTTTGTTTCATGTTGATGAGTGCTTTGCCCACACATACGTATGTGCATTGCATGTGTGCCTAGTGCCTGCAGAGGCCAGAAGAGGGCATTGGATCCCTTGGAGTTACAGACGGTTGTGAGCTACCGTGTAGATGCTGGGAATTGAACCCTGGTCCTCTGAAAGAGCAGTCCGTGCTCTTAACTGCCGAGCTGCCTCTCCAGCCCTGGATTTACAGATATATTCCACACACGATGTCTGGATTACGAAGAAGAGATTGGCCTTGAAAACAATCTCAAGTTAGAATCTTCTCCCTTATAACTTAACAGTTCCTGATGAAGTTGTCCCTGTTTGGCAAGGAGAAAAGCTAGGGTCTGTGGCTCAGACAGCTCAACCTTTCCGAGCCTCCTTTCCTCATCCGCAACAGGGGACACCACTGTGCATCTCACGAGACTGCAGATAGAAGAGGCAGCTCAGGCCTGGCGGTGGTGGCACACACCTTTAATCCCAGCACTCGGGAGGCAGAGGCAGGCGGATCTCTGTGAGTTCGAGGCCAGCCTGGGCTACAGAGTGAGATCCAGGACAGCCAGGGCTACACAGAGAAACCCTGTCTCGAAAAAAAACGGAAACCAGCAGAGAAGATAGTTCAGCCTAATTCTGCTCAAGTGCCTACTCAGATGCTTTCCCAATAGCAGCCGTGCTGCTATCACTTCTCAGAATCTAGGGGTAGAGGATCGTGCTGGCTCTGACGGATTCTCACAGAAATATGCCCTATCATCTGGGCAGTCCATCCTGGCAAAGTCTTTATGGCAAGGTGAGCATAATAACTGTGGGTATTTATGGGGTATGGTATGGTCCAGGACATATCTAGAGTGTGAAGTGACTAAATCCAGTACTTTGGAAACTTTCTGACTCCTCTCTTCTGGTTCCTTATAAAATACATAAAAACTTATTGTGTGAGGGCTGGGAAGTGGCCCAGTGGTTAAGAGTACTTCTTGTCCTTTCAAGGGACCTGGGTTCAGTTCCCAGCACCCACACTGGGCAACCCACAACCACCTGTAGCTCCAGGTCCAGGAGACTGGATGTCGTCCTCTTCTGGCCTCTGTGGACACCTGCATGCGTGTGGTACACATGCACACAAACAGGTACACACATAGATACATACACACACACACACAAAAAAAAAAAACAATACAAATTTTAAAAAGAGCCAGGTGGTGGTGGTGGCGGCGGCGGCGGCGGTGGCGCACGCCTTTAATCCCAGCACTCAGGAGGAAGAGGCAGGTGAATCTCTGTGAGTTTGAGGCTGCCTGGTCTACAAAGTGAGTTCCAGGACAGGTTTTAAAAGCTACACAGAGAAACCCTGTCTCGAAAAACCAAAAAGAAAGAAAAAAAGAACAAATAAAATGTAGTGACCTATAGTCACCCCACTGTGTTGCAGAGCACACTCTAGCCTGGGTTGTGTGTATTGGCCAGCCTCTCTCTCCTTCCTTTATAGACTCTCATCTGTCTTCCACTGATGAACATGGCCCCTTTGAGGTAGAAAAAAAACGTGCTTACACGAGGCGTCCAAAGTATGGTGTCAATGGGATAAGAAGAATGAGAATTTGGAGAGCTCTGCTTTCCTGGGGTCTGAGCTATGTACACAAGTTCCTGGGCCTCAAACACCCCTCAGCAGAAAATGGTGGAAACAGCAGGATCAGAAGTTTGAGGCCAGCCTGGGCAACAAAACAAAACCCGAACATACAAAATTCCCCCACCATCTTGGAGGTTTGGGAAAGCTGGAGCTGCACTGGGGCTTTTTTTTTTTTTTTTGGTCTGCTTCCTTCTTGGTTTTGAAATCCTGATATGAGGTGCGGCGTGACTCTGTCACCACACACGAAGGAATGAAGGCTTCCTACATTGCAAAGGATGTCGGACTCTTGCGGAGTTGGGCTTGCGCGCTCCTCCTTGAGTCTGTTTTCAGTTTGTCTGCGGCGGACAGTCGGAAATCACAATGTGATTTGGTCCTTCCTCCCACCTCTCAGTGCGAGATGGAACTCTTTTTTAAAAGGTTGTTCTTTATAAAGAAGAGATGCTTTATGGGCGGGGCTTGACAGCATCATAGAATAAAATTTTTGATCAACTAATTTTCTCTAGCTTTTTAGTTTCTCTTTATAGTGAGGGCAAACCCAGGCTGAGCCTTTGGGATTTGTGAAGTGTGCTGTTTTCTGACAACCGCAGTGGACCATGATGACCCTAGCCTTCTGAACCTATGATGACAATAGACGTAAGCCCTTAGGGGTCTCCTCTGAGATGTGAGAAAAGAAAGACCTTAGGATGACAGAGATCATTTTCCTATGGACAGTTCTGGGTTTGTTCCATTGACAAGGTTTTATTCTGAGCTAGTGTAGCTGAATCTAAAAGTCCTGGAACACAGATGCCCTGGCTGGAGCAGAAATAGCTTGTTTGTTCCTAGGCTGTGTTAATCTTGCGCCAACATGTAGAGGGTGCAGAAAGATGAAAGTCACTGGAAGCCAGACTATGGCATACGTTTACGCATCCCTACCTTTCAACATCTTCACAGCTACAGTCCGGCAAGTGGGCGATTTCTTAATGCCGAATGCAGATGCCTGAACCACTTTCCCGAAGGCCCCTCTCCCGAGCGATTTGCCTACAATAGAAGAAGTTTGTTTGTGAAGCCCACAGCGAGTCTGAGTCTTTTCCAGGAAGGAAATGCTGTGTTGGACGTGTTATGCAAGGCCTGCATCTTTGAAGGGATTCTGCAATGCACTGACCCCAAAGGAGGCCAAGTGAGTGCATTTCTGGTGTCCCTTCCTCTGCCTCTAAGCCCCCCACCCCACCCCTGCCCCATCCTTCAATACTAGTCTAAGCTTCTAGAACATTCAAAGAAGGAAAGTGGCCATTTCCCCTTGCCATAGAGTCTTGCAGAAGGGAGAAAATACCAAACCCAGGAAGTTTTCTTTTACTGTTTCATGACCAAGATGCTCCACGCCCTCCTTCTCGCCACCAAGGTCATCCCCTCTGCTTTCCACAAAAAGGATGAATAGTGGCGGCTGCTCTGGGTCAAACAATGCCTCATATCTTAAGAATAAACACTGGGTCGTTTCTCAGATTTCCGTGCGGATCAGAGCATTCCCCAGTAGCTATTATATGATTCTAAGACCATTACAAGCCCTGTGGTTTTCCCAACATGAGCCATCAAACACGGGTAGTAATTTGCTTCAACCCCAGAGAGATGATTGCCCAAAGCACTAAGAAAGCAGGGTATCTTTTGTGGCGCCCATTACGTTTTGCTAGAGTGACTGTTAATACACATCTTTCTCCACTCTTGAATGAGCCAACTTGACTTGGAGAGGGAAGGACGCTGTCTGAATTATCAAGTACCTGGTGTAGTCCCTGGTATAAGGGAGGTCCTGTCCAGTTACAGCAGAATGGAGAGCCCCAATAGGACTTTGGTGGACAGGAACTAGAGAGCCCTGTGGAGTGGGGATGGGGAGGCTGAGGCCCTTTAGGCAGAATACTCCCGGAATAATTCAGCCATCTTTTCTACTTAGGGTCCTCGTCTGCACAATAAGGAAGCTAAATAGAGTCATAAGAAACCGACTGTCCTAGTTTTGTATGCTGAGAGAAGAGTGAACCAATAAAGTCAATGCCCCCCCCCCTTTCTGGTGATGAGCCTCAGGGCGGGGTAGGGCAGGGTGGAAGGGATAGTAATAACAGAACACCATTGGTCAAGAGAAAATCCCACCTGTTTGAAGGTTAATTTAACTCTCTTTTCCATCCCAGTCTCCTTCCTCAGACTGTCCTGGTAATGAGCCTTCAGTTAATTAGCTTTCCTTCCCCCAAAGGATGGAGATATGATTTTATATATATATTCTTGTAAGCTTTATGACAAGGCATTGAAGTCTGAATCTTGCAACAGCTCCAAGGCTGTTGCCCTGCATGAGCCATCCAATTAGGACCTGGGCAGTTTCAGCGACAAGCATCATCACAAGAGCTGTCTCCTGGGACACACTCTGCTCAGTGGGGGCGAGCCAGGAGATGACTTGGTTTTCGAAAGCCAAGCATGTACTGTTGGCAACTGCTAAACCTGACTCCTCCTAGAACACCCAACAGGGGCAGAGACACAGTCACTCACCCCATCTTCAGGGAAAATGATCGGAACCAGAACAGACTCTTCAGTTAAAACAAGAGTAACCAGTGGTTCCCCAAAGTGCCGAGTGTCAAGGTTAGGTGGGGAAGAGTTCCTCAGGGGCCTCATGGCTTAAAAATAATAAATAAATAAATAAATAAATAAATAAATAAATAAATATAAATAAACAAACAAGGAAGGAAGGAAGGAAGGAAGGAAGGAAGGAAGGAAGGAAGGAAAGAAAGAAAGAAAGAAAGAAAGAAAGAAAGAAAGAAAGAAAGAAAGAAAGAAAGGCCAGGTGGTGGTGAAGCATGCCTTTAATCTCAACAATTGGGAGGTAGAGGCAGCTATATCTTTGTGAGTTCAAGGGCAGCCTGGTCTACACAGCAAGTTCCAGGACAGCCAGGGCTACCCAGAAAAACCCTGTCTCAAAAAAACCAAAAAAGAAATGAAAAGGGATGTTTTGGTTGAAAGTTATTCTTAGCTTTCTTCAGAGTAAAAGAATACTGCTGCTTCTCGGCTGCATTCTACCCTCTGATGTCCCCAGCCCAGGAAACATCCTGATAATCTCTCCACACATTCCAAAGACTCCTGCCTTTCTCCAGTGCCCACCTTCCCTTCTGGGCCATCTGCTGTGGGATGGTCTGTATGTCAAATTGCTCTGATTGGTCAATAAATAAAACACTGATTGGCCAGTGGCCAGGCAGGAAGTATAGGCGGGACTAACAGAGAAGAGAATTCTGGGAACAGGAAGGCTGAGAGAGAGAGAGAGACACGCTGCCAGCTGCCGCCATGACAAGCAGCATGTGAAGACGCCGGTAAGCCACGAGCCACGTGGCAAGGTATAGATTTATAGAAATGGATTAATTTAAGATGTAAGAACTAGATAGCTAGAAGCCTGAGCCATTAGGCCAAACAGTTTAAGCAATATAAGTCTCTGTGTTTACTTGGTTGGGTCTGAGCGGCTGTGGGACTGGCGGGTGACAAAGATTTGTCCTGACTGTGGGCCAGGCAGGAAAACTCTAACCACAGCCGTCACAATGCATTTTGTGTTACAAGTGTTTGGGGGCTCTGCTTCCATCAGTGGGCACAAGCTGGTGATCACTGGGCAGGCCACAGACCCATAAAGTGACCTGAAGCTGTTGCAGGCTCTTTAATCATCGTGTGCACTGGAGTCTGGCTTCAGATCCCTGGTTCTAGTTGCAGCCAGACTAATTCACACTGAACTTGACCTCGCCTGATAGTTTCTTCCCCTGGAATTCTTAGTGTTGTCTGGAATGCCACACACTCACTAGTTCAGAAATATGCTGGGTCCCTGTCACACAATGCAGTAGTATGGAAGGACCCTGAAGAGCCCTAGCCACTCTAGGAAGGATGCAGGGGGACATGAACTTGGCCCCCATTATGTTTTCAATATGAAATGTCCTCCATAGATTTAAGTGTTGAGTGAGGGCTTAATCCAGAGCTGTGGTGTGGTTTGGGGTGGGGGTTTAAGAGGTAGGCTAGGCTGGAGGGTGCCAGTCACTAGTAGAGGTTTCTTAGGGGTGTGTTATCCATGGCCCTTGTCTGCCTGTGTCTCTGCTTCCTGTCTTCTGTGAAGTGAGGAGCAGCCATGCCCATAGGCTTTTGCCACCATGATGGTGGTCTGAGTACAAGGCCAGGCCACCATGGGCGGGACCTCCTGAAACCCTTCCTAAGTTGCTACTCTGGTCTCTGTGACAAAAGCTAACTAATCAATGGCACCCCTCTTTGGCAATCAAGAGAGCTGGTCTTATTGGCTGTTGTAATGGCCCAGCTCCAGACTCTCTGCGTGCTTTTCCATGCTAGACAACTTCCCCTGTATATCACTTGCTTATAGAAATAGACTGCGACATCAGACAGTATCCTGTACATTTGTAGGAGGTGCATTCTCTCCCAGGATTAGTAAGGAATCATGAGAGAGCCAAGGAGTTTTCTTTTCTTCCCAGTTTCAGCAATTCTACTGACTAACCAAGCTCTAACTGAATAGCCAAGTAGTGAAACTTCTGACTTGCCTCCTACAAGGCTGGGCATTGTAGCCAACAGAGAGAGTAGATGCCATTAAAATCACTCCTTGGCCTGTCTGTGTATTTCTTACATTTTTTTTTTTTTTACCCCAATGTAACACTGGCTTATCATTTTTTGTTTCTTCTCTACCAATTTAGATGCAACCTTGGTTAACTTTCAGTTGCCAGCCATGATTTCAAATCACTTTGTCATTTCTTTGGCTAGCAAGAACCAAGCAAGAAGTCTGGGGCCTCTTGGCTCCCACGTTTAATCAGCGGAACACTCTTTCCCATCCTGTGGCCACACTGTGCGCTGAAAAGCTTGACACCCGTTCTCACCAGAGACACTTAGATGGACAGCAGCCAAATCACAGCTGAGGCCCTCCACACAGCGAGGCACTCACCAGGAAAAACCTTCAACAAGGAAACTATGAAATGCCATTGTGTGAAGCCCTTGAGCCCAAGGGAATTCTGGAGTCGAGGGAACAGCCTAGGGGATGTGCTGTGGGCTAAAGTGAGCGGGAATGAAGTGGGTAGGGGTAGGGGGTCAGGAGTTGGCAGGGAGCTCTCATGTACCCTGTCCTAGAAGAAGCATGTTTAATCTCAGCTAATGAGTTTGGAAAGCAGCGTGGCCCGAGAACAGCTCCTGATTGTGAGGAAAATGATGCTGTGTTCCCTGCCAAGGTCACAGAGGGGCTCAGCGAGCTGCTTTAAAACTCAACCTCGCAGAAAGAATTCATCCAGTGTGCTACCTACATTTAACTGCTCCAGACACCCCCACCCCCAACTCCACCCCCAACCAGCCGTTTCTGGCTCCCTCCAGCTTTTAGGTAACTTCCAGACTTTTTCCCCTAAGCCAAACAGGACCTACACTGATACTTTCCTTTCCCTGTAAGCAGAATCATTTCAAGACCCAACAGAAAAGCAAGAACAACCGTTTCACACTCTCTGTCGCCACCACCCCCTAGAGCTTGCCTGGGAAGAGAGGGGTCACAGTGCCAGCCCAGCCAGCTCCCCTGCTCTGAGAGTGACAAGTGCAGAGAACACTGGGCTCACAATCTGTTTTCCTAGTTCCAGCCACTAACGACTCTGGCATACACAGGAGCGAGTGGAAAACTTTCAGAAGCCACGCTCCAAACGTTTGGGGGCAGGGGTAAGTGAGGCTCTGATTGTTTTGGAGTGCCCAAACTGGAGCTGAATACGCATTGTGACGTCTGAGCCGGAGGAACTGGGGGTAAGTAAGCACAGGGGCCTGCTGTTTACAACATCTGCCCTACCTGGAAAATACATCCCTGATTTTCAAAAGTGAAACTTCAGTGATCCCTGAGGGTAGGACCACAACACACCAGGAAAGCCACAGCACATCTTACAACACGTGACTCTGCACAGAGAGCTTGGGTTAACTGAGCCTCACTCTTCTGAACTGTGTTGTAGGCAACATGTTTAGTGCCCAGTAGTTTCAGCTAGTTAAGAGTGCCTGGGTTTGCCAGGCGGTGGTGGCGCACGCCTTTAATCCCAGCACTCAGGAGGCAGAGGCAAGCAGATCTCTATGAGGCCAGCCTGGTCTACAGAGCGAGTTCCAGAACAGGCTCCAAAAGCTACACAGAGAAACCCTGTCTCGAAAAAACAAAACAAAACAAACAAACAAACAAACAAGGAGTGCCTGGGTGTAAGCCATGGACTCTCCTCCCCTCCTCCTACATTTACCTACAAGCTGGAGACTAAGCTTGGCGGGAAGAGACTCAAGCATCTTGGCCTCTCTAGGGCTTATGCTGGCACCTGCTGCTCAGACCCGGTGCTTAGTAAGTACTGAATGACACAGGGTGCCAGTGCTTAGTAAGTACTGAATGACACAGGG
>CABHPP010143560.1:12318-27688 GCA_902168425.1 Peromyscus attwateri
AATGACACAGGGTGCCAGTGCTTAGTAACTACCAAATGACACAGGGTGCCAGTGCTTAGTAACTACCAAATGACACAGGGTGCCAGTGCTTAGTAAGTACCGAATGACACAGGGTGCCAGTGCTTAGTAAGTACTGAATGACACAGGGTGCCAGTGCTTAGTAAGTACCGAATGAACACGAGGGCGCTTCGTGTTGCCTTGTCCTGTTGCCTCAGCGACAGCTCACAGTCCCTCTGGCCCATGACCCCAGCTGGAAGGTGGGCAGCTGGAGGGTAGACGGTGAAGTTCAGCTTTCTGTTGCTTTTCTCGGGACAAGTGTTTTGCGTGGAATAGGTTGTTCTGATAGGCTTGTGAATCTGCCAGACAAAACACCTTACCTAATTTAAGTCTCTCCCGTGCAAACTCCCACTTGCTGGCATCGTAGGGCAGCCGCTCACACTGTTCATCCAGGGGGACTTCATCTGGGTCCATTATGATTGACAGGTAGTCCGTTTTTACTTCAGAAGAAGACTGGGGAGTAGAGAAACCCTCCAAAGTCACTCAGAAGAAAACAAACAACTTTAAAACCCCAGTTTTTCACTTTACAATACTTTGCATCATTTGGCCAAGTATAGAGTGCTGTGGGATGGTCTGTATGTCAAATGTGTTGCTCTGATTGGTCAATAAATAAAACACTGATTGGCCAGTGGCCAGGCAGGAAGTATAGGCGGGACTAACAGAGAGGAGAATGGAGAGAACAGGAAGGCGGAGGGAGACACTGCCAGCCACCGCCATGACAAGCAGCATGTGAAGATGCCGGTAAGCCACGAGCCACGTGGCAAGGTATAGATTTATAGAAATGGATTAATTTAAGATATATAAAAACAGTTAGCAAGAAGCCTGCCACGGCCATACAGTTTGTAAGCAATGTAAGTCTCTGTGTTTACTTGGTTGGGTCTGAGCGGCTGTGGGACTGGCAGGTGAGAGAGATTTGTCCTGACTGTGGGCCAGGCAGGAAAACTCCAGCTACAGCAGAGGGTCTTCCCATACATACACTGTGGTGGTCTGGATGCGCATGGCCTCCATAAGCTCATATATTTGAATACTTGGTTCCCAGTTGGTGGACTGTTTAGGAAGGATTAGGTGTGGCTTTGTGGGAGGAAGTGTGTCACTGTGGGGTGGCTTTGAGGTTTCGAAAGCCCAGACCAAGTCCAATTTACCTCCCCGTTTGTCTGCATGTAACTTTGTGGGTCCTGCGTGCTCTCAGCTACTCACCAGCCCCACCACGCTCACCACCACACTGATCATGGACCAACCCTCTGAAACTGTTAAGCAGGCCCCAATTAAATGCTTTCTTTTAAACGTTGCCTTAGTCATGGTGTCTCTTCATGGCACTAGAGCAGTGACTGAGACACACACACTGGAGTGCTCCATTTCCAGGAGACAGCTCCTTGCTTTTCTCTCACGACAGTTCCGCACCAACAGCAGCATCTTATGAGGAATAAATGTGCCCCAGACCCCCACTGGCCTTACGTACGCATCATGTTCTGAACCAATCATATGAGAGCTTTTCTTTAAAAAATGAAGAGCATTTGATACAATTCTAAACAGTGACTGAAAGCTTTCCATGGCTGCTCTGCACATTTTTTTGGAAAAAGGTTTATATATTTTTATGTGTTTGAGGGGTTTGCCTGAATGTAAGAGCACCATGCCTGACTGGCACCCACGGAGGCCAGAAGAGGGCATCAGATCCTTTGGAACTGGAGCCACACATGTTTGTGAGCCATAATGTGGGTGCTGGGAACGAACCCAGGTCCTCTGGAAGAGCAGCCAGTGCTCTTTACTGCGGAGCCATCTCTCCAGCCCTGCGAGGTCCTTTCTATTCTCAGAAATAGAGGCTGGCAATTTCAAAGGCTGAGGAGGAAATGCAGACATATCTTGAGTTCCTTAGGGCATTGCTCAGATGTCACATTCATAAGCCAAGTGTGTGCTGTGAACTTGACTTCTTAGAAATACAAGTCAGACCCAGACAGTAACCATGGTGGCAGATCCCAGATGAGTAGATGGACAGCTACAGCCTATCAGCAGGTTCATTTCCTTCTAATGGACACATTTCCAGGGCTGATGACTGAGTTTCTGTGGGCAGACTTGGGTGGGACAGGATGGATGAGTTTCCCATACAACCCTTGCCTCAAAGTCACATAAACTTTGCTGAAATGAGATTGGCCTCCTCTTTTGCAGTTTTTTTTTTCCCCTAGCCGAGAGGAACCATGAAGGGGGGAAGACTGCCTTTCCATACACACCACTTCACACCCACTTCATTCATCCTCAGCCCTTACTCACCCTGCCCCAGACAGTCACAACTCACCTCATCCATCACTTGCTTGCAATCATTCTCCTTACAAAAATTATCACTAGAATGTGGGACAAATACCTCAGGGCAGAAAGTTTGCTCAGCCTCCCATAAAGGGTAAAAAGTCAAAAGATAAGGAGGAGCAGCACCGCGGGTGCTAGGCTATTACAGGTGCTGGGTGCTCAGAGAAGAAGCTGATGCTATAATTTTGATGACTAACGCTTTCACATTGAATATCACCAAGGCAACCGCTCAAAAGCATGTGACAGCTGGAACCTAGCAGGGGACACCTTGGGTTTCTGCAGTACGGGGAGGTGTCAAGGATGTGGAATGGGACAAGAGAACAGGCGAAGGAAGAGCTTGTCCCCTGTGGCTCCTGTGAACACCGCACAGACCTGTGAGGGAAGTTATATTGGCAGAGTACGAGTTGACAAATATTCGTTCTTTTAATTGACACTAGCACTGAGCAGCCACTCGGCACTTGGCAGGGAGGACAGCTGCCTGAATCTGAGCCTGCATCTGAGCCACACTTTGACTTGCGCACAGCCAAACGACCTCCCGGGCAAGTTGCTTAACTCGCCTAAACCTAGTTTTGCTTATCGGTGAAATGGTGGTTGTAATTGTACTTGCCTGAGAGGGTTGCTATGGATATCAAATGATTGACCAACCCTGAGAGGGTTGCTATGGATATCAAATGATTGACCTGGCTTCTGGCAAGCATCAATACACGTTGGCCATTGTTCTACCACTGGCTCTACCGGATGGGGACGAGGCGATAAGATCCATTCTTTATCAGTGAGGAATTAGCACTGTGGTTAGAGAAACCACGCGGACATGCATCTGATTTAGACTCCTTGTTCACCTTTGCCTCCTCCAGTCAAATTCGAGATGATCTCTTGCTCCCTCCCACCAACTCCTACTTTGTGGAGTCTTGGCAGTGTAGGAGCCCTCTTAAACCTGTCTGTTCTAGATCTTTCCATCCTTACCCGGAAGGTCTCGCTGAGTAAGATGGCTGTTGCTCAGCGAGGGGAGGAGAAGGGGGCGGGGTAGAGCGTCTGTTTCTGGTCACTCCTTCCGGTTACACTCTTCCGGGTCCACCTTAGCACTGTTTTCCCCTACCTTTCATTTCTCCTTCCGCGTCCGTCCCTTGGGCTACTCCAGTTTTGTGCCTCCACCGCAGGCAGATGCAGCAAGTTTGCTTTTTTGCAAGTATTCCCCCAGGAGATGTATTCTCTCCTTGAAAACTATTGTTTGGGGTTGGGGATTTAGCAAGCGCAAGGCCCTGGTTTCAGTCCTTAGCTGGGGGGGGGGGGGGGGAGTATCAAAACTATTGTTTGCTTCTAAAGCAATGGCCTCATCAGGTCTTAAAACCAGAGATTCCATGCGCCAAAAGCCTGATGTCCTTTGTGGACATGGAAGGCTGCCGCCAGCCCCCTCTCCCATTCCAACTACCAAGCATGCGTGCCTTAAGATTTGAGTATCAGTCAGAGGTCAGGCAGCCCATGCTCAAAACTCGACTCCTGTCGTGACATTTGGACCCATGTCTTCACCTCAGGGAACCTCAGTTTCCCTCATTCAAATGGGAATAATAATACATCTCCCTCTTTGACGTTTTGGTAGGATGAACGGAGACCCTCCAAGGTGTTTCTCACAAGACCTGGGACAACCATGAAGGAGAATCTCTAGAAAAATGCAGAAACAATTGGGTGGTGGTGGTGGCGGCGGCGGCGGCGGCGGCGCCGCAAGCCTTTAATCCCAGCACTGGGGAGGCAGAGGCAGCAGGACCTCTGTGAGTTCGAGGCCACCCTGGTCTATGTAGTGAGTTCACAGTGCTACACAGTGAAACCCTGTCTCAAAAACAAAACAAAACCCAAAAAACAAAACAAAACAAACAAACAAACAAACAAAAAAGAAAGAAAAGAAAGAAAGAAACAGCAGAAACCCAGCCTTCCTTAAGTGCTGCTGACGCTCCCTCCTAAAGCTCTCTCGACTCCTAGCCCTCCAGCGGGTCGCAAGCTTCTTCCTTACACCACTTTACTGCATTTCCTACGTGCTTGGGGGTCGACTCTCGCTGGATCTGGTCGTCAAGGTGAGGAGGCTTCAAGACCAGAAAAAACACGCCCCACCCCCTCCCCAACTGGAGTAGCAGCTTCTCCTTACCACACCTCACCTAACTCGCCTCCTCCGCCCGCCCCCGCCGAAGCCTTCAGCCAGCAGACCCGCTTCTTGGCATTGCCTCCTCCAAGGCCCTGCCCAGCTGGACTTAGCAGCCCTGTGCTGGCCTTGCCTCGGCAGTCCCAGCTCCTCACAGCTGCTCTGTGGGCTGTGTGCGGAGAAGCCCCTGCTCCCTCTAACACTGTTTCCTCCCTAGTCTACATCCCTCTTACACATTTTGGTTAGCCATGCCCTTCCTTCCCTTCTCTTCCCCTCCCCTCCCCCCTCCCTTTCCCTCCCTTCCCTTTTCTGGAACAGGGTCTCATTAAGTTGTCCAGGCTGGCCTCGAACTCCCTGAGTAAATATGACCTGCTGAGTCTGTGTAGTGTTGCTTGTCTGTATATGATTTCAGGACTGATCACTGGGTAATGGATAAGCAACTAGGGTGTCATCCCTGGGAGAGGCTAATTCTCCTTCTCTCAGCACTCCTTAGCGGCCCATAGTTCTTCCTTTAGGGACGAGGACCCCGTGATAGTAGCTCTAGTTATGATGGCTCAACAATATGGCTGCCTGAGTGAGACCGAACAAGGATGACGTGGATGGACATGCTCACATGGGGCGGGGGCGGGGGTGGGGGTGGGGAGTTGCAGGCCTTAGTGATCTTTTCTTCTGCATTCTTACCCGTTTCAGTTTCCGGATGAAGAGCGTTAAAAGGAGCCAGAAGAGAGTCGCAGCCACGCAGGTGCACGTGAGAGTGATCAGCTCCAGGTTTGACTTGTCTGAGGATCCTAGAGAGAAAAATCACAAAGATGCTAATTAATACAAGGAAACCCTCAGATGCGGCGCCTCCGCTCGCTCTAGCTGGGCATCTGCCAGAGCACAAGTCTTGTCTTCCAAGCCACGCCACGAACTCACACCTAGAGGACTTTCTGGAAATTCTGCTGTTTGTAAATGGTGTTCTCAGAAATGCTTAATTAAACATCAGAGGAGAAAGTAAAGATGGAGGGAAATGAAGGCGGGGTGGGGTGGGGGGAGAGATCATTAAATTGCTAAATATGGAATATGTTAAACCTCCCTGATTAGTTTTAGAGGAAATTCTAAAGAAAAAAAAAAAGACATAAAAGGGCCCCTTTGGGACTCACAAAGTTTTTCAAAGCCGACATTGAAAATAAAAATAAAACTCAAGGACAGTCACGACTGCCCGCCTGCTTCTCGTGGGGCAGCCACTCTGAACGACCCCCAGTCCTGTCCCCTGTGTCTGGGGCTCTGACCTCAGCAGTGGCTGAAAGGGAAGAGGAGACCGTGGGCCTTCCCGGTCACATCCATTCCAGGGTTAAGAGTGCAAAAGCTGGGGCTGGAGAGATGGTTCTGTGGATAAGAGCACTGGCTGCTCTTCCAGAGGACCCGGGTTCAATTCCCAGCACCCACATGGCAGCTCACGACTGTCTGTAACTCTACTTCCAGGGGATCTGACACCTTCACACCAATGTACATAAAATAAATTTAAATAAATTATTAAAAAAAAAAGAGTGCAAAAGCTGAGCAGTGTCCTCCCAGAGAGAGACCAGAGCAGTCAAGTGATGCCTCCGGAAGCGAGCAGCTTACACTCAGTAAGGGAACAGTCCACTGGGCCGAGCAGGGTTCCCTCCTAAAGATTCCAATGGGCAAGTCCCTGGGAGTTCTGAAGAGACACCCTCTCCTTTGATTTGACAGAGGAAGTTGGGCCAAGGCTGGGTGAGACTCGTTCTTCCTAGGCATGATGGGAGGGTCTGCTGATCAGTCGCTGGTCACTTACAAGTATGGTGTGTTCACACCCACCCCATGGACACAAGACAGCAGTATCACAGCTTCAAATATCAGTACCTCACTGTGGGGTTCTTTGTCTGAGTTCAGCTAAGATCTGCTACAGCAACGGTAGGTGCTGGAGAGTCGGAACATTCAAGAATCCCAGTGAGCCAAACCAGCTGTCTCACAGCAAACACGAGCACGTTGGCCTGACTTTGTTTTTTATCCTTTGAAACAGGGTCTCTCACACATGTATGCCAAGTGGGCCTCAAACTCACGTGCATCACCAAGGATGACTGTGACCTTCCTGCCCTCCACCCCTCCAAGTGGAGGTTATAGGCGTGTTAGAATTCCTAGCCACTCCCCCAGCTACATGACTGTACGGGCTCTGTCCAGTAGCCAGGCAAGATGCTTAGTCATCCCAGGGCCTTACATCCTACGTAATCCTTTCACGCCTCGTGATCATGTCATCCATGCACATGCGTGGCATGGCGATGTAAGCCCACGTGCTCATGTGACAGTGTAGATGGCGGTGTGATAGGAGGCACAGGCTGGGACCAGAGCGTCACGGGCTCTGAGCATTTGTGTGATGAATGCCCTGAGGGCAGGGCTGCAGGCAAGGGTGTCCTGCACCAGTTACGGCAAGTGGGCGCTCCGGAAACCTGTGAGCGACAGAGCTGGCTGAGAGCCTTCTGTTTTGGGAACTCTTCTAAAGACCAAGACTCTGGCCAATCCTCCGAGCTGCATTTTCCCCATTCTTGAATGAGGAAGTCGAGGGTGCTGAGAGATGAAGCCTCTTGCCTGTGAGTGGTGGGGCTGTGGTTTTAACCCAGCTGATCCGAGTCCTGTGCTCAACCACCGTGTCTGAGGGTATCTTCCCTTCCTCCTCCTCTCATGTCTTCTGAGCCTTTACGAGAGCCTGTTAATCGCTTCAGAGAGGGAACGTTCTCTGTCCTACCTGCTCTGCTTTCTGCTTGTGAAGGTGTTCTCATCTACCCAGCCTTGCCTGTCTCCAGTCCCCCTCCACTCCTTTCCAGGCCATAGATTCAATCCTGTCATTCGCCTGCCTCAGTGGGCACCGATGTGTGCCCTCTATGACTGTCAGGATAAAATTCAAATGGTGAGCTGGCAGGGTAGCTCAGGGGAGGCATGTGCTTTGCATGAGAAGGCCCTGGCTTCTGGGCCTAACACTGCCTTGCCTTTTTTTTTTTTTTTTTAAAGACTGGTTTACTTTTATTTTATGTCATGGGTATTTTGCCTGCATGTATGCATATGTGCCAGCGTCTGTGGAGGCCAGAAGAGGGCGCTGGATCCTCTGGAACTGGAGTTACAGATGGTTGGGAGCCCCCATGTGGATGTGGATGCTGGGAACCGAACCCAGGTCCTCTGCAAGAGCGGCCAGTGCTCTCAACTGCTGAGTCGTCTCTCCAGCCTCGCTCCCAAATTTAAAAATTAATTAAAAATTTTAAATGCTTAGGTCTTATATCTTCTTTTGTCCTTCAGTCTCACTATACACCCTCAGAGTGGAAAAACTGTAAGCCAAAGTTCCTGTGAGTATGGATTTCTTCAACTGCACGTGCACACACGCGCGCATGCACGCACGCGCGCGCGCGCGCACACACACACACACACACACACACACTGGCTTATGCTGCAAATACGTTCTGTGGTAAGACTGGAACCTTCTGAAGGCAGCCTGCAGTGGCCTCCGACTGCCACAGTTGCTGAAGTCACTGTCTTCACAGGGGCTTTGCACACACTCCTCGCATGGAATGTGAAGCGAGTGGCCCTCTCTGTCTGGGGGAATGTTCCTGCCACATTCCGTGGGACAGGAAGCTGGCCCCAAGTCTAATTCCATAGTCCTTACTCAAGCAAAGTTCCTGTCGATGGGACTAGTTGTGTGTAAACACATATTTAAGGACCGACTCACTGGAATACCTTGAAGAAGGATGTCCATTAGGCTCTAACAATAGTTCTCACTGCTGTCTAGTATTCGTCTTAGCCCTTTACCACACACACCATGGCATCTGTGGTCTCATCTGATAGTTCTGTCTCTCTCTCTCCTAAAGAGCTGCCAGGACAGGCTTTGGCTGGCAGGCTGATGAACCCCTTGGGTGCTTTCCCTACACACTAGCCTGGCTAAACCCAGCTTCAACTGGCTGGTGACAGGCAATTAGTTCAGTACACAAAATAGCCTAGTTGCTCAGGGCCAGAGGCAATGTGGATGAGACTTGATATGCGTTAGGAGTGAGTGCTGGTCTCAGGAACATCGGTCCCATCAAATGTGTGTACAAGGGTGCGGTCCATGGCTGTTTTCCCTCAGGACGTTGATGAGAATGTGACCAAGAGTATTTGATAACGGTGCCCCTTGTTATCCATTCCCACTCTCTTGCACAGACAAGTGTTGTTGCCTTCCCAGGCCTCCTGTCATCCCTCTGGGTACCACTTAGCAGCTAGTCTGGATTCTGAGGGGTGGTATATCTTGTCAAGAGTCTTCATTGCATGGTGTCTTGATCCTTTCTAGTGGCGATGGCAGCTTTTTGTGCACAGTCTGGGCTGCACACCCTGGCAGCCCACCTTTGCAGGACAGTTACCAGGGTAGGCTTCAGCTGGGTAGGCCAGCCTCAGAGAAGGTTCAGATGTTTTCGCAGTAGCTAGGCATCCACATGCTGGCCTGGCATGTGGTTCTGTGCGGAGCGCCTCAGGCAGCAGAGCCAGCAGCTCAGCTCAAAGAATATAATAACAGGTGAATTCCAAGAAGGGAATCACCAGAGAGATTTGGCCCCAGAGCCTACCCTGCCCCCGGGTGCTGTGGGATGTCTTTCTGTATACTGTGAACGTGTGTTGCTATGATTGGCCTATGGCGAGTCAGGTTATAGTCAGGCAGGAAATCCAAGAGAGAGACAAGAAGAAGAAAGGCAGAGGCAGAGAGATGCCAGTCTGCTGCCCAAGGAGCAACATGCCAGCAGACTGGCAAAGCCATGGAACACGTGGCCAAACACAGATTAATAGAAATAGATTAATTTAAGACATAAGAGCTAGCTAGCAAGAGGCCTTCCATAGGCCATACAGTTTGTAAATAATATAAGCCTCTTAGTGATTATTTTATAAGTGGCTGCAGGATGGTGGGTGGGGGAGATTTGTCCAGACCGCATGGCCGGGCAGGACCAGAGAAAACTTTCAACTACACCGGGGGGGGGGGTGGGGGTTGGGGGTTGAGGGTGGGTGGGGGGTTGGGGGTGTGGGGGTGTGGGGAAATGTGCCATCAGGAATTGGGAAGATGCCTTATGTGAGCCTGTGAGAAGCTGTGTGGCAGATCAAAGCCTCAGTTTCTTTTAAAAAATGAAGATAATGTGCAAACTGCTGTTAAGTATGGTTTGAAACTTTCCTCCCTCTCTATCCCCTTCTCTCAACCCCTTTAAACCTTTAAGTATGGTTTTATGGGCTGGAGGGATGGCTCAGGAGTTAAGAGCACTTGTTGCTTTTGCAGAGGACCCGGGTTCAGTTCCCAGCACCACAGCTCACAATCATCTGTGACTCCAGTTCCAGGGGATCCGACACCCTCTTCTGGCTGCCTCAGGCACCAGGCACACACACAGTACACAGATGTACATGCAGGTAAAACATGAGCATACACACATATTTAGTAAAATAAAAATAAATAAATAAAATTTTATTTTCCCTCATCACTTTTTGGACCTCAAGTGCAAGACAGTTGGGTTTGGTTTGGTTTTGCTTTACTTCTTTTCTGTCAAGGCACACTCCACGCATCATAGCTTGCCTTTTCTGCCTAAAACAAACCAGATTTTAGCACAATTGCCTGGCATCTTTTAGAGTAACCGCCTTCTCATAAGGCTCTACCTGACCCCACAGTGTGGTGAACTAGCGTCTACTGTTATTTTGAAGTTTACTGTTAATTTGAAGTCACAAATAATGTAGCAGAAATATGTTCCTTTTGTGTTTTTACCTCAGGCCCAGAGAAACTCAGTAAAGACCTATATATATGAGGAAAGATTAGGCCACATTCTAACAAGCTAAACACAAGTGCCACCATCTGCCTCAAGTTCAACGTGGCTTCCCTGTCACTTACTGGAATAGTACAACTGGCCTGTAGATCTTTGTAACGGTTTTTGATGCTTTTTAAGAATCTGTAGAGACCAATTTGGATCTTTTCTTCAGGACTGTGATATGTGTAGATCTACTATATTTGAATTAAATTTGAAGTACCTTTTTGAGAGTAATTAAAAAGCAAACAATTAAAATTGCAGTTTGTAACATTTTTCTTGGTAATTCATTTTTATCACAACAAGCTAGTCCTCAAGGCAAACAGGAATGCTGTGGTTTGGGACACCATCTGGGTGACTCACGTATGTGAGGCTGAAAGCTCTGCTGGAGTAGAGGACCACATGAACCAACACTAATAATAGCTAACACTTCAGATTTTATCATGACACAGTCTCTTCATCCTGTAAAAGCCCTGGAAAGGCGAGTCAACCGCAATTCACACTCCCACTTTGTACGGCAGGAACGGAAATACTAGGAACAGAGGAGATCCCCCCCACAAGTGACTCAGCTCCTGAAACAGAGACACCCTGCTGCTGAGATGCTCCCACACACCATGTGACATGAGGCACAGCAGCGGAGAGGGACTCAGGCATTCTGGATTCTTAGCTCCCTCACTTAAGCCTAGCCTGCTGGCCCTGGGATGTTATTTGACCTCTCTGTGGGTCTTACTAGATTCTTATTTTCAACAACCCAACCAGACTTTCTCACAGGATTGCTGCAAAATTTAAGCAAAGAGTGGGGCAAGGGGATGGAAAGATGGTTCGGTGGTTAAGAACACTGGCTGCTCTTCTAGAGGACCTGGGTTCGATTCCCAGCACCTACTTGTTGACTCACAATCCTCTGCACCTCCAATTCCAGGGTCTCCGATGCCCTCTTCTGGCCTCTGCAAGCATTGCAGTCATATGACGCACATTTGTACATGTAGATGAAACACCCATAAACATAATAATAAAAAAAATTAAGTAGACTAATGTATGTGTGCTTGCTTAACACAGTGTATCATGTGCTTGACAAGACAAGGTATAATTGACAGGCCCAAGTCTTCCCAGGGCCAAACACCAGTTAATGAAGCTACCATCTATGTCTGGGATACCCTGTGTAGATTCTTGTTCCCTGGTCTCCATGGGAAGAAACGAGATGGCTGTGTTTGAAGTCTAATTATTTTGCTTCAAGAACTATCTACAAATATCTTAATTCACCTTAACTGAACTTTGGTACCGTTTTTTAAATTCTCTACTAAGGTGAGGTTGATCCTATAGTTTGGAGTTGAAAGTTTAAAAAAAAAAAAAAAAAAGAGGTGTGTGTATTTAGGGCCCTTAAGCTCCCATGTGCAATTAGGAAGAGGTAATTCATCTATTCTGAGCATGCTTTGTTACTTGGGACACCCCTGAAAATTGCCAGCATCTATGAGAGGAGAAACATGAAGGGCCAGGTTAGTTTAGCATTCAGGAGGACAGGTGTGGGGGAGGGGGGGCAGGCTGCACGTCAAAGGACCTGGCGGGGAGCAGGAGGACACTGACTACAGTGTAGAACACAGAGATACGTGCTAGGTTGTTTTGAGCTGTTTTTATTCTTAAACCTCGGGATCTAATTAGGGACTGTGGCACAGGCTTCTCACTGCACGGGTCCTTTCTCGAGCAGATGTGAGTGTGCCGCTGCCGTGGCTCCTGTTTGCGAACTGTATCTGGGATGCAGTGGCCAGCATCTAGCTGGGACCTCTTTGTGTCTCCTCTCAAGCTATCCAGTCATCTTCAGCAGAAGCGTCTAATGGCAGTCATTCTCTGAGCTGCTCTGTGTCCTGTGTCATTACGAATACCGTTAACGTACAGCGATGCCCAAGTCTGTTGTAAGACAAGTTCTTGCGCGGAGCATAGTCATCAGCCTCAAGGAGAAGCGTCAGAGCTCAGTTAAGTCTTTGGATACAAGTGGGCCACATATGTTCATTTTAGAAATGATCGTGATTGCTGACACTTTTACTGTGGTCTTGACACTGGACACCTTTCCGGGGGTGGGGGTGGGGGGCTCCACATGTGCTCAAGGTCCAGTCCAAACCAAACAAACCCTGGGATTATTTAAAGAAGCCACTTTGACTCCACAGTCCATTTATCCTTTTCAGATACAAAAATAACACATTGTTTTATCTCTGAGTATAAGACTCCTCTTTTAAAGGAAATAAAATGAGCAGACCATTTCCTTCCTGACGGATTCCTGAACCTCTTTAAAATCTGTTAAACATAGCCCCAGACACAACCCATGTGCCCAGATTTCCTAAACTCAACTGGACAAGATAGGAGTATACCAGGAAACCATGTCTGAAGCTCAGAGATGCTTCAGTGCCCCTCAGCGACATGAGTCATGCGTTCAAGGGCGAGAATCCAATTTCAATTATCAAGCGAGCTGCAGCTAACCGTGGTCAACTGCTCTGAACAGCATCACGCGGCCACATTCATTCAGGAAGCCCAGAGTACTTCAAGAAACTGGACCTAACTCACATGTGTGGGCTTCTCTGAGGTGCATGTACTGTCAACATGCAAACTGCTTTCTATTTCAAATTCTATCCTTATATGGAGCTGACACCGGCATCCCCAAAACCTCACCATCGGTGGGGCTTTGGAGAGCTGTCACCGGTGAATGCTGGGGTCACAGATGCTGTGAAGCCAAGGCCAAGTGACCTGGCTCCTGAGAAGTCCAGGCTATCCTGGCAAAAGAGGGAAGATTTACAACGGGCGTGCACACTCCGACTTCACATCAGGGTCTCTCGCAGCCCCGCTGACCGTATTGCCCACTAGAGAACGTGGGAACGGGTACTCAGCAAGGCGAAGCGGGCGTGTGGTGGGCTGCAGTGAGTCTCAGAAGAAAGGGAACTTTCTTCATCAGAGCTGTCCCTGCCTGACTGAGAGTCAAGTTACTGCTTCCTGCCTCTGGGGGCTTCCGAACTCAGGCGAGGCTGAGGGGCGGCTCCTGTTTTCTGCTTTTCCCTGGCCTGCTGGAGCGGCTGCAGTGGTGATACCTGAGGTCCACGCCAAAGACAGAGGAGCAGACGTTCGAGAAAGGGGCTGTCCAAGTGAGATGCTTGCTTAGTTTCTCTTGATGTGTGGCAGAGTTGGAAGACCATTGTAAAACAAGGAGGATCTGGGAGACGTACGACCATTCCTCAGGCTGTTTGGGGAATACGGCCCTGGTTTTGGAAGTAAGGATTTGTGGTAGGATAGTTTCAGCCTTTCTTCCTTCTTGGCTTGTCCCCAGAAGCACCCACACGCTCTCATACACACTGCTGAGCACTGTGGAACGGCTACCGAACAAATCCCACCTTCTCAGGATGCCATCGATGGTGAGCGCTAAGAGGCGCGCATGCACAATGCTCCGACGCTGTGAACGCTAGGGTTGGGATGGTGCTTAGCATGGGAAAACTGAAGCCTGGGTTGAGACTGCCTTCCAAACGGAAGCCACATGGCTGTAGTCAGAGCAGGCCCCAGCTACTTTATGCTTTGCTCTGCGACAAACTGTCTGGGGCCCAGGAAGCGCCTAGGGCCGTCTCTGAGGTGTGAGCCATTCTGTATGCCTTGCGTCTGAGAATTTTTTGTGTCTCCTCATGTTAAAAACCAGCTGAGGAAAAAGTAACTCATGTCTAATTTCTAGGACTCAGAAAAGGGGGTGGGGTGGGGATGAACAATTTCAATGGGTGCTTCCCCCCCCCCCCCCATTTCCTTTCTTCCCGGCCTTATTTCTCACAGATGTGGACCCCTTGGGGCATTGTGAGTCACATTGCCCGCAGTGTCAGGAGCACACCAGGCTCCCTTCTTCCCGGAAGTACTTCCCCTGCTGAGAATGCAGGCCTGGGACTCCAACCTCTGCCTGCAGACAGAGTGTCAGCAGTGTCCAGAACAGAGAAAGCGGCAGGCAGGAAAGGACCCACTGGGCTGCCGGAGGAGACCAGGAGGTGGGAGGTTAAGCCAACAGGGAAACAGGTGTGGGGTCTGCCAGCTGTTTACCTTGCACGGTGAGGTAGGCTGCGCTTTCCACGGCTCCCTTCTGGTTGGCCGCGCTGCACCTATAGACACCTTCATCCTCTTCTGTGACTCTTTCAATAAACAGCGTGCTGTTTCCCGGTCCTAAAATAATTCCTGGGGAGCGAGAGATGTTTAGATTAGCAGGTCTGGAGGACAAACACAAACAGCCCGCAGGAAGCCCGGTGCCTTCCTATCCTAGGCTCCCAGAAGATGTTCTGAGCTCCCCTTAACCCCAGAGCGGGTCATTCTCCCGCTCCCAGCTGGGCTAACCAGCGTCTGCCCCACGCCTGCTGTGAGCCAAGCTCCGCATCACCCACGCCACAGCTTGATGCTTCCAAACACTCAGAAGGTGTGCTGTCCTGTCCCCTCACACAGAGAAAACAGAGACCCAGGATGAGGCTGTATGACCAAGAACGAGCAGCTTAACTCACAGCACATTTGTGGACTAGGGTCCTTTGTCATGTGGTCCAGCACGGAGGTAAAGAGCTTGGGCTGGCTAGCTCTGTTTGAATCCCCACCTTAGCACTAGAGGCAAATTACTTACGTTGTCTGTGTTTTATTTTCCCCAGTCTTGATATAAAATGAAAGCAGGTTCCCAACTCAATCCATGTGTTTTGTGGTAGTGAGTGCTCAGTAGATGTAAGTACTTAATATTCAGTACTACACGGACTGGGGTGATGGAAGTTCTCCCATCAATTTCCAGACCCCCCTGGAAGGCTTTGAGACACAGACATCTACACCAAGTACTGTCACCAAGTATTTACTTGGTGTTAATCTCCTGTCAGTCCACGTCTGGGGAACAGACAGCCCACAAGAGCGCAAGCATCTCAGGAAGGCTGCATGGGGAGGGAGGAGGTGGCGCTTGAGCCGCAGCCTGAAGGACTGTCAGGGGTGAAGTGTGAAAGGAGGGCAGGAGACAAGAGGAAGACGTGAACGTGTACTGAGGGCTGGTCCTGACCACACGTGAATACGGACAAATGAGATGATAGATAGATAGATGATAGATAGATGATAGATAGATAGA